>CAIGRN010084995.1:0-10091 GCA_903798345.1 Fraxinus anomala | reverse complement strand
TAAATAAATTACTAAAAATAAAAAAGAGAAGAAAATGATTAAACACTGTTCATTTGGTGTAATGGTTGGAGATAAATTTTAGTTTGGTGCAAAATGTTGCAAATTTTGGTGCGGTGCTGGGGATGGCCTTACAAGGTGAAATATATAGTAAATTTAGTAATGTTAACGAGCCGATTCAAGCTGAGCCATGAGCCGAAAAACAGGTCCGACATTTTTTAGGCTCGAGCAAAATGAGGCTCGGTCCGAGCTTTCGGCTCGAGCCTTAGCGGGCCGAGCCGAGCCCGAGCTAAACCGACTCGTGTTTTTTTTAAATTCATTATAAATCTATAATTTTTTATAATGTATTTAAAATTTGTGCAATTTATACGTGTTATAAATAATAACTAAATATTAATATATAATAAAAATACATTTAAACTTAAAAAAATTTTAAAAAATTATTTTATATTACATAGCCACGGGTTGATGACGAGCCGCCGGCCTGTCCGAGCTCGAGCCTACGCCCCAAATTGGGGCTCAGCCCGAGCCAGGCCTGGCCCGAGCTATTTTCGTGTCAAACTTTTTTGCCTTCTCTAAGCATATTACATTATGAATTGCTACCATATATGAATACAAAATATATCTATAACATAAATACACTTGGATAACCTAGTCAGAAAACGAAGCAAGTCCCTCAATCAAAAGCCCATAGTCGAACCTGAGGAGAGGCTCAAGAGGCCTCCGTCTCATGCCCAACTCTTTAGGGGGCCCAAAAATAAATTTTTGTTTCCCTACTTTTTTTTTTAAAAAAAGGGAACAATACATGAATAATGTATTTAAGTACCACAATTTCAAAATTAAGGATAGAAGTTTTAAATTTCAAAAATCAGGTTTTTATTAAAATTTATTTATGATTTAATTAATTAAATATATTAAGGTCACATATTTATGCAATTTAGTCACAAATTAACCATTTAATTAGTTACAAAATATTTTTGATCACGAATCAAAATTTTATATGTGTCAAACTATTTATGGCCACAATTAAAAAATATTATATGTCACAATTTGTTCATCGATCACAAATTAAAAATTTAAAAGTCAAAATTTCTTTATTTATTACAAATCACAAATATTATAGGTCAGAACTTATTATACCATCACAAATTATCAAATTACTGTCACAAATTAACATTTTTTAGGCCACATATTATTGTTTGGTCACGAATTAAAAACTTTTATGGGTCACAGACTATTCATCGATGACAAAATCAAAACTTTTATTGATCACGAATCGATTATAACTTAATAAATTGTGAGTCATAGTCATAATTTTTAGATCACATATCATTTATTTGTCAAAAATTAACCAATTACTGATCACAATCAACCAAATAAATTGTGACCAATAATTGGTCAGACACCCTCCAAATCCCATCCCACCCACAACCATCGCCATACCCACCAAATCCCACCCCGCCAACGCCAACGCAAACGCCAATGCCAACACCAACGCCAACGCACCGTCGTCAAACACCATCACTACACAGCACATCACCGTACATCCCACCTCCACTACACCACCACTGCCCACAGCACCTCTACCATCATTGCCACCACCACAACTAACATATCCAACCTAGACATCTTCACAAACCTATTAACAAGAAACCATCACGGTACCAATACCTCACTGCCCCCGCCAGTTTCGCCACCATCACCGCGACCAACCATCGCAGATCGTTGCCCCCCAGATCCACCGCCACCATCAAAACCACCTTACTAGCACCGCCACACCAACAAAATAGATCCAAAACCGCCTTAACACCCCACAACCACCATCACGTCACAACAGTCGCTGGCTCTACCACTGCCGCCGGCTCTACCACTGCCGCCATCACCACCACCATTTTCAACCACCACCACAACTCCATTTCTACCCTACACACATTTACAGACGTATTAACAAAAAACTATCACGGTACTAACACCGCACCGCCAGATCCGCCACCACCTGTAGCACCACCATTATTACCAAACTTTAGCATCAGCAGGGGCGGAGCTACTCTGTGACTGCAACTACGACTTCGACTGTAGCACCACCATCACCACGGAGCTAATCCGCTTCACTACACTGCAACTCACTGTCGCAGCAGCGACGCTTACTTCAAGCGAGTTGCTGCAATGGTGGCGATGGTTTCAGATTTGGGAGTAAAGAGACGACAATGAAGAGAGAAGGGAGATAGATGAGAGAAAAATTGATTTTAGGGTTGTTGTTAGGGTAAATTAATTTTTATTAGTTGTTGATTATTAAAAATAATTTTATTAATAAATGTTAAATAAAAAATTATAACTTGATTTTAGAAAAATTAAACTTGAAATCTGATTAATGAAGTGTAAACTTTAAAAATAGGGTTAGGTGTAATTTCCTAAAAAACAAATCACCAGTTATGTTCAAAATCTTCAATAATTGTCATGGTAAATCAAAACCTAGTCCTCTTCTTAAATTCACAACTTTTCCAAAATCTGACCATTTTATACTTGACGTTCACTCTTGCTCCAAACAATTAAACTTCTTCAACAATGATATCGTAAATCAAGTAATAATATTGTGTAGATTTAAAGTTAAATTTGTTGATTTTTTTATTTTTATTTTGTTGATTTACCCATTCTGTTTTATTGATATTTATTTTATATATATGATTGAAGCGAAAATTAATTGATTATAATTATATCTAGATTTCTATTAGTTTTTGATGACTTTTACTTATGCCACAATTTTTAGATTAATCGATTTTTTTGAAATAAAACATTTTCACGGATTTCTGTTAGTTCCTATATTGTGTGCATGCATTTTTTTTTTCATTTGGAAAACTCTATATTTTATGATCATGTAAGAAACAGAGAGCTAATGAGGGTTTATAATTTGGGAAATTATATAAATAAATTATTTTGTTGTTCATACAAGTATTTTCAATAATAGGTTTGTCCGTGGGATTATTTGCTTTGCTTTGTTGGATTTGCATTGCTCTGTTATTTGATCTCTATTTTGGTGCTGAGTGTGAGTATTGTGGTTTAGAGGGTACTGTAGGGTTTGAATTAGGAATATTTATTTCATTGTGGAACAAAAGTAAGGATATACATTAATATTGCTACCAATTTGAATGCACTATACACCCTCCTTTTTTGTGTCAAAAATTTCACTTGCTTCCTGAAACATGTTTTACACATTTTGGATGCCTTTTTCTTTGATATTGATAATCAGATTGATATGTCAATGTAAGATCTACCAACATCTCCACAGAACTTGTATAGTTTTAGTCCAATCACATAAAATAGAAGGCGTACGTTCAAGATTTTTTTTGTGGCTTTCTTTCAGGGATTTTCTTTAAAACTTGATGATGGTAGATATGGATTCAACTGCCTTCGATTTATGAACTATGACTTATGAGAGATTCATGAATATAGTACTACCCATTATTTAATTAATTATTATGTATATATTATGTTATCATTCTTATGAATTTGCATTTTCCCTTTGGTTTCATTCACTGTTTTTTAATTGTTTGACATTTTTTTTCTTTCTAAATGGTCTACCACTCTATCTCATCTATTATATATAAATATAGTCTATGCTATGCATTGATACAATGCTTTGACATTCTAATTTCAATTAGTGTTAGCTATTATGTGATTTGAGTGACTTTAGTTAGTGTATTTAAGTGATCGTTTAGAATATTTTCGTATTATTATTTGACTATAATATAAATATTTTGAATATTTTATTTTATTTATTGTTTATTGTTGGTTTTAAGTTAACAAATTTAATTTCGTAAAACTTTTATAAATGAAAAAAAATGATTGCTTGTTATGATTTAAGAGTCCAAATTTCAAAGTTCGCCTCAGGCCTTGCGAAACATAGATACGGCCCTGGCTGAGGATTCTGATGCCTCCAAAACCACATCCATCAGAGTTTTACTAGATGCTCTCTTTTTGTGTGGGAAGGAATGGTTTAGCCAATGGTTTATGGTGACATCGGCGATTCGTTGTGGCGGTGAATGTCGGTGGTGGTGGTGAATGTGGTTATCTTTCAAGGGTAAGGGAAGGGTAGGGTGGGGTGGAAAGGGGAAATGGAAGGAGATGGACCTTTTCTTTTCAGTTTTTTTATTATTATGTTTAAAACATATTTCACTTAAAAAAATTTCAAGTGTGTAGTACTTATTTGACTTGACACCCATTATTTGATACATTGAAGCCACGTATGAAACCACATCAGCATTTCGTCAATTTTTTAACGGACAGTTAGCATAGTGACGAACGGGGTTACAAAATGATAATTTTAGTAACGAATGAGATGATTTTTAAAGTTTAGTGACTCCCTGTGGACCCTTTGTAAGACTCGGTGACAATTTGAGCTACTATCCCCCGTCTTATACAAAAAAAATCACAAATCAGTAATGTTAAATTATTAATTTGTAATACGAGATTACATATTCCTAATAGAAAAATTACATATCTATAATCGAATATGCTACTATTGCAACCATCTCCCCCACCATCACCATCACCATCACCATCACCATCACCACTGGACCATGCTTGTACAATATACAACCCCAAAAGCCACTCACCACGTAAAACAACAACTCGGTCTACATATAAACCCAAAGCATTTTCAATGAAGCCTAGATGCCTTTGTGACACCCAAGACTCGTGTGATCCCTTGATCTCATTCAGATTATGTTATTTTATAGTTAGCAATTGTTTCACGACTATTCCGGGGATGTCGGGTTATTTAGAAACCCTTGAGACATCAACAAATTTTTATTCTTCACTTGTACGGGCGAGACTCATGCAATTGTCTTCCAAGAGTGAATACATTGGTCATAGTTTGGGAAGTGAGGAGTTGGTGAAGACGAATAGGGAGATCAACTTTTTCAGATCAAAGCTGAAGGTTAACGACAGACTCAACACCGGGCGAGGGGGTGAAACAATGCCAGATCTTATGGGAAGAGGGAGACCCACGCCAGCTTGGGAGAGGCTTGGGTTTTGCTTCACCTGGTTGCTGGTTCGTCTTCTTTCTCTCATTTTTGTTTTGTTTTATTTTGTTTTGGGGCCCTTTGTTGGGCGGCCCGTTTCTTTCTCTCTCTTTTAATTTTGTTTTGTAATTGGGCCTTCTGTTGGGCAGTCCATCTTCCCTCCCTCCCCTTTTGGTAATTGTGCATTTTTTTCATTTGTTGGAGGTATGGATAGATAGATATTTCACTTTCGAGGACGAAAAAATTTACCAGGGTTGTCGAGGAATTTTTTAAGATAAAAAAGTTTTAATCCTTGCAAGTGAAATTTCTTGTAGTGTGTATAAATATGTACTAGTGATTGAGTTTAACATGGTTGCAGAATTAGGGAAATAGTTGCTTCATTTGGTGAAGGATATGCAACGAGGTCTAATGAAGAAGGATTTGGAAGAATCTATGGAGGAAACCAGTATATTTCTAAGGAGGACGAGGAGAAAATTGTTCATGGCAATGTCCCATGTATGTTTTCCTTTCTTTCTTCAATCATCAACCTCTAGACACGCCTTATCGGATTCATATTCGATTATTGTCCGTGTCAGATTAAAATCTAAATTTGAAATAATTAATTCTAATTCCATATTTAATGAATGCACATTTTTTTTCATCCATCACATATTTTATGAAATCCGTAATTTTTCAATACTTTTTATCACAATACACTATACAATTTATTTTAATCCCCACCATACAGGGCTATACTTATAAAACGTTTTGACACTTCAAGAAAAATTGCCTATTTTTTATTTTATTTTTTAATTTGACATTGAGAAAACTTTAGGGAAAAAAAATTAATGATTATATTTGGACACTTGAATTAAGAATTGAACATTATTATGAACTTTTTGTAGGTTTGGCTTTAGCAAACAATTTACATAATTTCAGAGTTTAATTCTTATATTTTGGGTTGTATTCAATTAAGTTTTCAAATATATATAATTTTTACATTTTAGTGCATTTACACACACACACACACACACACACACACACACACACACACATACACACATACATATATATTGAATAATTTTTTATATTATTTAATTAAATATTAATAAATAATCTCGTTCTTATGATCGTTGATCGTTGATTGTCGATAGTCATTTGTCGACGTACACTCCGCCAATGCTGAAGGTGCATGGGTTTGGTGGTGGACGAGTGAGAGTGTAGGGAAGGGAAGGAGTGGTGGAAGTGGTGGGGAAGAGTAAATAGTAGAGAGAGTGTGTGGAGTAAGGAGGTATTAAGAGTGTGTAAAATTATTTTCATTTTCCCTTTTCAAAATACCTGCTTTTGAAGAACTTTGAAGCCCATGTACGATGGGGATTAAAATAATATTGTTAGTAGAATTTGATAAAATGTGTTATTTAAAAAATTTGGATCCTATAAAATATGTGGTTAATATTGGAATAAATTTCAGTACTGGTCCCCAAACATTTGCATTTGTTTTAGACGTTACCTCAATCTTCACTTTGTATCACCACATATCTCGAACCTTTGATACATTCGTAGCTCCAGTTCAAATGGATGGAATCCATCCACTTTTCCATTAGTTGATCAAGAAAAAATATTTTGACCATAATTTTACTATTTTCAAAGGGGGCAGAATAACAATTTTATATTTTTCTATTATAAACAATTAAAATATTAAATAAAAAAAATCACAGAAACCTCGGATCTCCCATTTCCTTCTTCCTTATTACACCCCCAAACCCCTACCCACCCACTCCTACTCCCACTCCCACCAAATACCATATCAAACCCACGACAAATTGTTGAAAAATCTTTTAGTACCAATACTTTAATCTTTACAATATTCAAAACCCATTTTAAAAACAACATCAAAAATATCAACATCTGGCATTAATTTCCCACAGCCATTGAATCCTGCAGCTTTGATTTTGAATTTAGTTGCTGATTGTCCAGCTAGTCTAAATTCGACAGTTTTTTGGGGTCCTATGGATGCTGCAAACTGAATGGGTTACTTAGCGTCTGTTTGTCGGCCATTTTGGTGAACGAAACCAATTTAAAGAATAGTGGAAAATTATAAAAAAAGGGAACTTGGTAAGACACTCTGATTCTCTATTTTCAGAATGTTACTCTACCTACTACTCTACATTTCCATTAATACCCTCATTCCTCACTTCACTTAACCCCTCTATATGAGTCTTTACGCAACGGTTGCTTGAGAAATTTCTTTTCCATACTTTTCATTTTTTACTACAATTTTCTTTTCATTATGTCAAACGTTGACCATAATTGCATGTTTGGATTTTCAAAATATCTATTCCTCTTGGTGGAATCGTTTACGTTTTTACGTGTTTGAATTATCGAATTATTTGTCAAGTTTTGTATTACTCAAAACCGTAAACATACAGCTAACAATCCAAAACGAAAAATAACGTTTTTTATTTAATGTCAAATAGTGAAACCGTAAGCATTCGTGTTGCAATATGCTAGTCTCAATATCACACTATCGTAGTTCGTGTGTTATATAATCATGCAGTTGGTCCCATGGTAAATCTTCCTCCACCATTGCATCAACTTCTGCTATGACTTCGTCCTGCTCCGATGGGAGGTCTATTTCTACTTCGTCATCACTTTCCAGCTCTGCTCTACGAAATGCTTCGTCCGCACTGCCATTGCGCCTCAAAAAATTGTGCACCGCCATTTTCACAACAACAACGAGTAGCTTGACATACGATCAAGAATTTTCCATCACTGCTTCAATACTCCAAATGATCTCAATGACATTCCTACAAGATAAGTGATAGAAATTGAATCGTTCTCGTGCATCGTGAAATCTTCATTGTCTGACTATCGGCACTGCACGAAACTCCTGGAAATGATAACGAATATTCGATCCTTTGTGCGGCATTATATAACCTAATCGGTATGCAAATTCAGAGTCAACGAAATAGTACTTCCCAGGAGCGGGAAAATTAATATTCGGATTATGTATTGCATTTGCCAAAATGCGATTGTCATGCTTATTCCATGTATACCCGGGAAGCACAAACGTGACAAATAGGTTAAAATCGCATGCTGCGAGCACGTTTTGTGTTGAAATTCCTTTTCGTTCTCTAAAATTCTCTCGCTCGTAATGCTATAAGACGACCCTCACGTGCGTACTATCAATTGCTCTAATGCAGTCCTGATCACCATCAAACATTAATATACGTTACAATATCGGACGAATGTTGCATTATAATGAAGACATAATGATAATATTGGCACAAGTTTACGATATAGCTTCATCGTTGTAACCTAGAACAATGGATATTCAATAGGATAAGGATGATGATGTCTGGCTCCGTAATTGTATTGCGAGTCAAGCTTGATAACATTTCTAGAGAATGTGACAACAGCTCGAAGTAATGCTTTGAAATGGTGGCTGATCGTCTACAACGAATGGCCAAAAATTGTTTGCACCTGTCTGTATCCTTTCCCATGTGCTAGGACACACAGAAACATTCCGACCAGCTCATAGATGTCGATATGAACACTATTTTGGAGACCATACTCGTCACAAAGCATGTGCGTGAAATGTGTGAACATACGTGGGTACATTCGGAACTCTTGAAAACATGTTTGTGGATATGCATGCAAATTTTGTAGCATGAATAGATGTCCGCTTCGTACATACGAAAATTGAAATCTTGGTTCGTTTGAACAATGGAAATAGTCACGAACCATTTGTTCGGAAATGCGACAATATTCAAGCCACGTTTCGATGTCCTTTTCAAGTTGTTGCATAACAACCTCATCGTCCAAAGTATCCGACGCATCGGAGTTTGGTTGAAGGTTGCAGTGCCGAAAACGATATTGTGACATGTGTGCTATCGAGAATGCAGAAGGAAAATATTAGTTTAGTGATCGACAAAACTTGATTGTGGAGGGGGCTGCAAAAGGTGTCTTTAGTTTCGAGTAGCTTGATTTCAATGATTTGTTCTGAGACCTACGCTTGTATAAATATTGGCCAGTAATAGTGTTGTTCCCTCCATGAAGAGGCAATTGCAAGAAATCAATCCTTTTGTTAGATTTTTTGCATGACAATTGATTCCATATTATGAAAAGGTGATAGATATGATGGATCAACTTTTTATATTTCCTATGCCCAAGTACTAATGTGATATAGGGGTAAAGGCCATAACATGCACAAACAGTATGTAAAATGATTTTGTGGCACGAGTACATATAAAAATCAACAGCAAAGATTTGGCACAGTTTGACACAAAATTCATAATGCAACAGTAGGAAAAGATCCGAAAACCACACAACAATTGCAAACAAACGACACCAGACCAAAACAACTGACCAACATAGCAAATGTAAATATTCAACCGTTCAAATAATCGACTACCCATCAAAAGGAAAATGACGTGATGAACCGACTTTACGTTCCTTGTATTTATCACAGGACCACTTCAACCAACGCATTTTCGTCATCTCATCTTTTGTAGCCTGCCATATGTCTCTGTTTTCACGAATGTCGAGGAACGATAAGGCAAACATGAAAAGATCTATGTTTCCACTGCAGTTCTGCGGACAGATCAGCCATTTGATCCACTGAATTTGAGATCGCACGTGCTGCGTATATTTTTTTTTTTTGCCCTTTTTTGTACGGGATGTGGACTTACGTTTACTGCCACTACGCTTGCTCGATCGTGACTTAGATACAATTGAATGGCCATTTTTCGGTTCATCACCGGATGAACTGCTTTCAAGAAGTACTGGCAATCGATCATCTACTTGGTCGCTGGCATTATCGTCATGCATGTTGAACCCACGCTGGGACAACTTGGTCGGGGTGAAGGCATACTTGCTAGAATCAAAGGTGTCACCAAACAGACGACTGTACCGATTGAAAATTTCTCTCACATCCTTATTTCTAAACATTTCATACTTGGGGTTATCCTGTGCAACAGAAACGATAAGAACCATTTGGAAAAGCACAACATTTACCTGTCGTGTACACAAACGAGTGCACAACACAATATAATCCATGCTGCTTTCAGTGGTCTAATAAAACCAAAATAATAA
>CAIGRN010084990.1:0-11597 GCA_903798345.1 Fraxinus anomala | reverse complement strand
TTAAATGCCTTTTTAAATGGGCCCAAAAGGATCCAAAATGCCTTTTTAAATGGGCAATTTCTTTTTTACAAAGGGCCCTTTCTGATTCTTTTCATACAATTGAAAAATCAAATTTTAAATGAGGCGCACACCTCATGCTCTATGAGGCTCGCACCTTGAGGCGTGCGCCTCAGATTTTTAGCCTAAAAAATATCGCCTCGAGGCATACTGCATGCACCTCACAGTGAGGCGGGCCTCAAGGCACGCCTCACTACTGCCTTTTTAAACCATGATGGTAAATAGTGGTTTCATGATAAGGTCAAAATAATTTTATGTTCTTAAAATGAGGAGCATTAATTGCATCAAAGTTGAATAGTCCATATTACCGTATACTTATTTCTTAAGTGGTCATAGAAACTGCTGAAGACGAAAATAATTCTTATTTATGAGTGTGGATTAGTTTCTACTTAATCGAGGGGGGAAATAATAGAGCGGGACTTCAATTTTATGAAAGTCTTGTTGCCTTGAAAATTGAAAGGCTGAAAAATAGGGATCCTTCTTTAAGTTGTTGATTGAGAAAGTTGGCTCTAGAATGATTGTTACTGACATGACAGAATTAAACGAGCAACTGAGTTGAGTGTCTCGAAGAGGGGTATTAAGTGTCAAAACCAAAAAGTACCTTCTTACTTCATATACAAATGTGCAAATGTTGCTCTTATGGTTTCTCAGACATTTACCTTTTCATTCATGTTCATCTTGCACAAATATTTTGCTGAATGCTTTTGTGGATTCTACTCTGGTCAATTGCCATGCCTTTCTATCTCACACTTATAGAACAATTTTAGGTACACGGTGCTGTTACAAAGGATGGTTTGAAGGTCGCAATGAAAATCCAGTATCCTGGAGTTGCTGATAGTATTGAGAGTGACATTGAGAATGTGAAATTGCTGCTTACCTATACAAATTTGATACCAGAAAAACTTTATATTGACAATGCAATGAAGGTAAACTGCAGATAAGCTGAAGCTTGACAATTCATCATTTTACTTATAATTTGCAGAATGGTGTTTATTCTTATGACTTTTGACACACTTAATGATCCTTTGATCAGTCCAGTAGCGAACACAGGCCTTGACATTTTGCTTCCAGCGTGGTTCTTGTTTGTTTAGTTTAATCATTAGAGCTTGTCAGTACTGTGCTTTGTAGCCTGGCCAAAATGTTTCTTGCTAGGATTACTAATCATGCTTGTTTTGTTGTTTCTGAGTCAAATTTATTGTTTGACGTCAAGCTGAGCTTGTCTATTGGCAGAATGCCCAGCTTGTAATGTGACACATTCTTTGTATATTCTCTCCCAGGTTGCAAAAGAAGAACTTTCTCGCGAATGTGATTATGAATTGGAGGCCAAAAATCAGAAAAGATTTCACAGTCTGTTGGCCAACACAAAAGGATTTTACATTCCCCTAGTGGTGGATAATTTATCGAGCAGAAGAGTGTTAACCACAGAACTAGTTCCTGGTAATCAAATTATATATCTGTACTACCTTTTTATATGCAGAGGACGATGTATATTCCAGCAGTTAGAGAAGTATAACCTGCCTCCATAGGCTTTATTGGCACTGCCAATATAGATCCATTACATTATTAACTTTAAAAAATCTGTTGATTTCATTACAAGTTCCCTACCAAATTAGTTATAATCTATAATTAAAAATTCTAAATTTCCTTCTTGCAGGTGTTCCAATTGATAAGGTGGCATTGCTAGACCAAGCAACTCGCAACTATGTCGGAGCTAAGTTGCTTGAGCTTACTTTTAGGGAATTATTCATCTTTCGTTTCATGCAGGCATGCTCTCCATTTCATTGCTTGATTGTTTTATTATTCCTTATCGTAGATTGTCACAGTTCCAATTTTAAATTTTCTTTTTTTTTTTTCCCATGGAATTAATTAACTAAAACTGTTGTCTACATTTGTCTGATAATAGTTGCTGAAGTTCCGAAAGTCCTTAACATCTATTGACGCCATATTGTCCAAGAACTCTGATTGTACCGCATCCTACGTATGAATGGTTTTGATACAAATATATGAAAATCCAAAACATCATTTTATATTGGACAATCTTATTTCAAAAATTTCTCTAATGCTTTATTGATTTGACAATAGAGATTGCAAAATGGAAATAATTAAAAGGTAAAAGGTGTGGTGTATGTGGCAATTGAAAATGATAAATGGAGAAGT
Source organism: Fraxinus anomala (assembly GCA_903798345.1). NCBI lineage: Eukaryota > Viridiplantae > Streptophyta > Magnoliopsida > Lamiales > Oleaceae > Fraxinus > Fraxinus anomala. The sequence goes on along the minus strand of CAIGRN010084990.1, from coordinate 9,383 downwards.
TGTCTTGAATTCTGGTACATAAAATGATGAGTACACCTTGAATAGTGTTCTGTTCATCCTTGCCCTTCCGTAGTCAAACAGTGAGTGTTGTCCCATTTGAAGTCAGTGATGAGGGGTGAACACATGAGCGATTGTTTAAGGCATCAGGATGAGCAAGAGGGATGGAGGGGCAGCAAACTGTTGGGGCTATTTAGGCACTAAGAACTAAGCCTGTGAGCGCTTTCTTGGAATCATGGGCCCTTAAATGCTTTAGATATCACATGCAGAATCAAGTAGGTACTATTCTTAGGCTTTGTTTGTTGAAATGTAAGTGAATACTCTGAATTGATAGGAAGTGAAAGGCGGGAAAACTCAATTCATTCAATTGAAATGAAAAACCCTTATTTTACAATGAATGGAAGAAGCCTATATATACAATTCCCAACTAATAAAACAGAATGAAAAGAGGTGAATGGACATAAATAACACTACGCTAATTCTAATATTTCAACACTCCCCCTCAAGATGGCAAGTGTATTTTTAACACTCCCATCTTGCCAAGTAATGAAGTGAATCTTGATCCAGCTAAAGATTTAGTCAGCAAGTCTGCCAATTGCTGCTGAGAAGCCGTATGTAGCATCTTAACTTCATTAGCCTGAACCTTATCCCTCACCAAATGACAGTCTATTTCTATGTGCTTGGTCCTCTCATGAAAAATTGGGTTTCTTGCTATGTGTATAGCTTACTGATTGTCACAAAATGATAGAGCAGGTCTGGTATGGACAATGCTTAAGTCATTCAATATGTTCTTCAGCCATGTAAACTCACAAACTGCAGCAGCCATTGATCTATATTCTGCTTCAGCTGAGGATCTTGACACGGTGTGCTGCTTTTTAAACTTCCATGACACTAGAGAATTCCCCAAAATTATGCAATAACCCGTAATAGACCTTTTTGTATCAGAACATGCTTCCCAATGAGCATCACAGTACCCTTTGAGCTGAAGGTCTGGTTTGCTAGGAAAAAATAACCCTTGCCCTGGTGTGCTCTTCAGATATCTTAGCAGTGCTCTTCAGATATCTTAGCAAATGATAGGCTGCCTCTAGATGAGGCTGTTTCGGTGACTGGAGGAATTGGCTCAAGACTTGCACAGCATAAGATAAGTCTGGCCTAGTTATTGTCAGGTACAAAATTCTTCCTACAAGCCTCCTGTAAACACTAGGATCAGCAATAGCCTCACCTTCATCCTTCCTCAACTTCAGATTATATGGTAAGGGACTATTTGCTGGCCTAGCACCAAGATATCCAGCATCAGTTAGGACATCCAACGCATACTTTCTTTGGCAAATTGATATTCCTGTTGAATTCCTTGTCACTTCAAGACCTAAGAAATATTTCAAGATTCCCTAGTTTTTCAACTTGAATTGCTTATTTAGTTCAGCCTTGAACTGTTTAATGTAAGTCAGATCATTTCCCCCAATTATTATGTCATCCACATATATCAAAAGTGTGGTCAATGAGCAGCCATCTGTTTTGCTAAACAAGGAATGATCTGATTTTGACTGTCTGAAGCCCTGTGACAGAATATAGGAAGTGAGCTTCATGTTCCATTGTCTCAAGGCTTGTTTCAACCCATAGATAGACTTGTTTAGGCTGCAAACTAGCTGTTCACCTTGCTCCCCCTGCTGCTCATAACCTGGAGGCATAAGCATATAGACCTCCTCATCTAACTCACCATGAAGGAAGGCATTATTGATGTCCAACTGGTGAAGATGCCATTGCTTAGTGGCTGCAATTGCCAATAGAGTCTTAACAGTTACTAATTTTGCAATAGGGGAAAAAGGTTTCTTCATAGTCTAACCCTACCTGTTGAGTGAATCCCTTGGCTACTAGGCGTGCCTTCTTCCTTTCTTATGTGCCATCAGAGTTCATTTTAACCTTGAAAACCCACTTACAAGCAACATGGGTCTTGTGATCTGGGAGTGTGGTAACATCCCAGGTATTGTTGGAGACTAAGGCATGATATTCAGCATCCATGGCTGCAACTCAATCAGGATGTTGTGAGGCCTCAGTAAAGTTTCTGGGCTTAAAAGTAGTGGACAAAGTCAAACTATAACTTCTATGATTAGGGTACAACATATCATAACCCAAATAATCCTCAATGGGATACTGCTTGCCACACTCAGAACCTTTCTTCATAGAGTCTGATTGAGAGATTGACAACTCATGCATGAGACTACAATGATAATCTTGTAAGTATGAAGGGGCACGTTTTGGTCTAGTAGATTTTCATGTAGGTATGATAGGAGGTAATGAATGATCTGATGAAGTTTTGATGGATTCTATAGGTGAAGGAGGAGAAACAGTAGGAGAGAATGGAGCTGAATTTGGAGAATTAAGATGAGCTGATATGTTTGAGTTGTCTGAAACAGACATTGGAGTAAACTCATCTACATTTGGATTAGAACTGATGGGAAATAGAACAAAATGAGGTTCAGTGATAGTATCAGATTTAGATAAAGAAGCAAGAAGAGTAGGATGATGAAAAGGAAAGATATTTTCACAGATGAAACATCTCTTGACACAAATATAGCCTTGGTTTTGAGGTTGAAAAGTTTATAGGCTTTCATTCCAAATGGATAGCCAATGAAGATACAGGGAACAGCCCTAGGATTGATTTTGGTTCTATTTCTCTTCAAAGTTAAGGCATAGCAAAGATACCCAAAAACTTTGAGGTGACTGTAAGAAGGTGTGGTTTTAAATAGCATTTCATAAGGGGATTTGTTATCAAGCAGATGGGTAAGCGTTCTGTTTATGATATATATTGCTGTTAGGACACAATCTCCCCAAAAAAGGATGAGGTAAATTAGCTTGGAATTTAAGGGCTCTAGCAATGTTAAATAGGTGCTGGTATTTTCTTTCAACCACACCATTTTGCTGTGGTGTTTCAACGCAACTGGGTTGATGGATAATGCCTTTGGAAAGGTAGAAATCAGTCATTTTAAACTCCAAGCCATTATCAGACTTGATAGTCTTTATGTTACACTGAAAGTGAGTTTGAATAAGATGGTAAAAGGATTGAATGAGAGTTCTAGTCTGAGATTTGTTCCTCATAAGGTAGGTCCATGTCATTCTACTATAATCATCAACAATAGTTAGAAAATATTTTGAACCATCTAGGGAAGTGACAGAAAAGGGCCCTCAAATGTCACAATGGATTATTTCAAATATTTGTGAGGCTTTAGTGTCACTGTTAGGGAAAGGTAGTCTGTGATGTTTGGCCAAGGGGCAGACAGTACAATGTAAATCCTTATTGACGTCAATGTTAGGATAGATTTATGCAAAAACGAAAGTTTGGAAGCAGGCAAATGCCCTAATCGACAGTGCCATATATCAATATTCATTTTGACATTAGTGCCATCAGTGGTATTACAAATAGGAGTAGATTTATTACATTCAAAAGGAAAGCTAGAACTAAAGACAGCACTAGGAATTGCAGCAGATTTTCTGATGTTGGAGTTATCAAAACCAGGTTTGAGTAGATGATGGTGTGAAGGTTGAACACTAATTTGGGACTGAGGCTGTTGAAAATGGTATAGGCCATGCTTAAGTTTGCCTTCCCCAATCATCTTCTACGTTGAAAGATCCTGAATAAAACAAGAGTTGTGAAAAAACATCAGATAACAATTAAGCTGAAGTATCAATTTACTAACTGAAATTAAGTTGAATTTAAATGATGGCACCACAAGCACATTGCTCAAGCACAAAATGGGAGACAACTTCACTTTGCCAATATGAGTAACTTCAACAGCATCACCATTAGGCAATCTCACAGAAGCCCCAATAACAGCAGTCACAACATCCAAATGCTTGATAGAATACACCATGTATTCTATAGCACCTATATCTATGATCTAATTATTTGCTACCGAGGTATTATTGAACTGAATTTGATTACCTGAGAAAGCAAATGAATCAGGATCTGTGGAGGAAGATACAGGCACATCCTGAGACTGCTAATTCTGAGTGATTTGACTTTGCAATTAAGGTATTAACATAGCTAATATCTGTTGACACTGATTTGGAGTAATAGTGAGATGTGAAAGGGAGTTCAGTATCCCTGGGTATCACTATGAGTTTGGCCATGATGTGCTTGGCTTACAGCATTAACGACCGGAGGTTTTCCTTGGCTAGCTTTGTGATTAGGAGGATAGCCAATTAACTTGTAACATTTAGCTTTGATATGGCTAGGCATACCACAGTAACTGCAGTCAGGTCTCTCTTTTCTGAGAAGGATTAGCAAAACTAAACCTCTAATTAAAAGACCTCTACATAGCTTTACCAGCAAATGCAGCATCATCATCTGTTTCTTGTCTATTAGCAACTATCTCCTTTTGCCTCTCATCCTGTAAAACGAGAGCAAATGCCTTATTCAACGAAGGTAATGGATCCATCAGCAGGATCTGACCTCTAACACCAGCAAAATGATCATCTAAACCCATGAGGAACTGCATCATCTGATCCTCACGTTTGTATTCAGTATTATCAGCACCTATAATTCTCCAATTCCTCCCACAGTCCTTTGAGCCTTTTAAAATCGGAATTAACCGAATTGTTCCCCTGAGAAATTGAAGCAATTTGCTTCTTCAATTCATAGATTCGAGGTCCATTCCCATGACTGTACCTATCACGGAGTTCAATCCATATATCTCTTGCTGAATCCTTGTGCATCACACTTGGATAAAGCTCTTTAGGAATCGAATTGATGATCCAAGAGGAAACTACATGATTGCATCTCCTCCAAGCAATGTACAAAGAATCATCCTGAGAAGGTTTAGTGATAGATCCATTAATAAAACCTTCCTTATTTTTAACGCTGAGCTCCATGGTTGCTGCTCTACTCCATGTCGCGTAATTTTCTTCAGTAAGAGTGTAACTGAAATCAATTGCATTCTATCTCCATAATGAAGATAGTAAGGGCTCCTTGGATCACCCATCAGCTGATTGATCATAGAAAATACATCTCCTCCAGTTGCATCTTCAGTTCATGATTCGATGAAGGAGTTTGCTTGCTTGAATTGACTTTAAACCTCCGCTTGAACACTAGAGTCCTTCTCCATCTATTACTGATATAATTCAGAAGAGGAAGGAGACGACAGAGTCACATACGGAATGAGCTTTTCGCTCTGATAACATGTTGAAATGTAAATAAATACTCTGAATTGATAGGAAGTGAAAGGCGGGAAAACTCAATTCATTCAATTGAAAATGAAAAACCCTTAGGCCCTGTTTGATAAGCCTTATTTTCCAAGGAAAGTGGAAAATGAGTTCCATTTTTCCACTTTTTACCATGTTTGATGTGTCAAATTTTCCCTGGAAAACTTTTTCCCATTTTCCCCTCACGTGACCTATTTTCCACAAAATCCTTGAATTATATTTCCCGTCTCAGAGTTGGTAAAATATTTTCCACCAAAATCAGGAAATCGAATACCTTTTCCAGAACCCAGATTCGCTTTCCCCAAATCTTCTCTCGACATTGGACGCCGTTCGATTCGTCCTCTCATGCGGCATCGATTGCCGCCATTTTCCAGTTCAACCCAGCCGACGACCATTGTCTACAGTCGTCTCTCACGACGAACCCTGCGTCGCTTCCTCCAGTGTAGAAAAGGGTAAGTTTCGTAGCATACTTTTGCGTTTTTAATTTCTGTTCTGCAATTTCATCACTGTTGCTTCATACACTTTGCTACTTGACGTTTTCGTTTACGGATTTAAGCCCTTAGCTTTATAACATCTGCAATCTCAATGCCCATTTGCTGGAATTGTACATTGGAATTGTGGGTCGTCGCCAATGGTGTTTCAAGTTACTTGTTGTTTTTGGTTATTTTTTCCATGTCCCTGTACTTGAACTCCTTCTGAAAATTCTGAAAATAAATGGGTACTTTGCTCACTTATTTGTTGTGTGATTGCGAAATGTCAAAGGCAATCAAACACCAAAAGATGGAAAATCTCAATATTTTCTAGGTGGAAAATTATATCAATCAAACGCAACTAATTGACATTTCCCGGGAAAACAATTTCTAGGAAATTATTTTCCAAGGAATTCGTTTTCTTTCCACCCTATTTTCCAAGGAGCAATCGAACGGACCCTTATTTTACAATTAATGGAAGAAGACTATATATACAATTCCCAACTAATAAAACAGAAAGAAAAGAGGTGAATGGACATAAATAACACTACGCTAATTCTAATATTTCAACATTGTTCTTGCTTCACGATACCATACTCTACAACAAATTGCTGGGAAGTTTGAAATCTGCTGGGTCGCAATTTTTCAACAGCAAATGATTTAGATCGATCTTATGATTTCCTCTCTAATACTCAATCATAAATTGCTGGAAAGTTTGATATCTGCTGGGCAGCAATTATCTACAGCAAATGATTTAGATCAATCAATCTTATGATTTCCTCTCTAATGGATGATTTCTAGTTTTAGTGAATTTCATATAATCTCCAGATCAAAGAATAGTGGCACAACCAAGGGTGACTGTTCCCAAGTGTTTTATTACAGTATTTTCGCTGTTAATGATTTTTAAGCTTCAAGTTAGTGAAAGGATCTGTTGAGACTTGATTTTTAAACTTCAAGTTAGGGAAGGACTTAGCGTGTGAGTACGATGTGATATCTCACTCTCTTTTCATGTTCTCATTTTACCTTCATTTTGAGCAGACTGATCCTAACTGGAGCAACTTCTTATATGATGATGCGGAAAAGTCGATCAATCTCATAGACTTCGGCGCAGCAAGGGACTTCCCAAAGCTTTTCGTGGATGATTATTTAAGAATGGTAGAACGTCTTCTCTCTGCTCTTGAATTTTGTGTGATCCAGGATTCTCCAAGTAGGTAGAAACCCAATTGATTGATTTCTAATTTTGCTTCTGTAGCAGATATGTACATGACTTTCTTGTTCCAGTTGGTCTGAAATTTCTTTTTTTCCTGGAATATATCAACTCAATTTTCTTTCTGGATTTGATGTAATTGCACCCTGCAATACTGCATTCCCCAAAATTTGATAGCTCCACCCTCTTGTTGTAGTCAACTTCAGAATTTCTTTGCACCTTGTACTATTAGAAGAATATACTGAGAGAGAGCTCTTTATATTATTGACTCAGGTTGTTGCTTGTGCAAATGGTGACAGAGAAGCAGTAATTGAGATGTCAAGAAGACTTGGTTTTCTTACAGGGATGGAATCTGAAGTTATGTTAGAGGCTCATGTTCAGGCTGGTTTTGTTGTGGGTTTACCATTTGCAAAGCATGGAGGGTATGATTTCCGGTCAACCAATATTACTCAAAGCATTTCAAACCTCGGGGCTACAATGTTGAGACACAGACTGACGCCTCCTCCAGAGGAGGCATACAGTCTTCACAGGAAGCTTTCTGGTGCTTTCCTTGCTTGCATCAAGCTTGGGGCTATTGTACCATGTAGGGAACTTCTGCTTCAAGTTTATGAGAACTATCACTTTGGTGAAGACGGTGATGAAATCTTGTCAAGAAGTTCATTTTCATGATTGAGATCATTGTGATTTAGATTTAATATAAAACCCATGAAACAATTTTGAGATGCAATAGGCATCATGATCATCAATAATTTTTTACGCATGATTAGATTGAGAATGCCACACTTGGCTGAGACAGAATAAACATTTCTATGGAAACTAAAGAGTGGATTTTATTATTGAAATAAATTTTGGATGCTGCAAGATGTGCAAATGAGTGTAAGTTTGGTACATCATATTGCTCGTCCTATTGTTGAATTGCGGAAAAAAATTCATGATAATTTATCCAGAATATGAATTTTCTTGTCTTCTCAATATTTGTTTTTAACTGAAATGATTTGCCTGAGTAAAATTTATTTTTTAGAGAAAATTAGGCTCAACTGTTTTACCATTTCGAGCGATCAAAAAATAGACCACCATATGCAATATTTCAAACACTCTCTCTCCCTCTCTCTCTCTCTCTCTCTCTCTCTCTCTCTCTCTCATGGCTACGGTTCTTTGGGTCGTCTCTTTATAAAGCAATCGTGTGCCTACTATTGTATTTCAGTTACATCCCTTCATGAAGGGACTTTTGACTAAATACCAATGGGATTCATCAACAGGTCTCTACTTTTAGGTGTACCTTCTATTGTTCTGTGGGTTCGATTTGATCCATTTACTACTAGGTTCAAGGGCCCGGATCTTAAGGCTTGTGTCTTCGGATCTTAAACTTCAGTATTTGGAGTTTGTTCGTGTTCTCGCGCTTTAAAATCTTCATCCCATTTAATCCTACTTCAAAATGAGGAGCATAAGATGGCATTACACGTCTATTTCTCAATTATATGTATTGGGAGCTAGCCCGAGCACCCATACCGATGAGTTTAGGGCCCATTTGAGCACGTCCCCCATGATCTCCTCGGGTCATCTCTCTTCGGGCTCTGGCACCCATGGCCCAACAGCTCTTCCTCGAGACCACGATTGAACCTCCCATAAATCCTTCCGACTTATTAGATCATGTCAAAGCTTATCTAAACCAAAGACAGATAGAGTTCTACTGTTAATATGTTATTTCATCCTGAAAGGATTATACTATCAGAGTCCCATCCTCATCCTAACACATGGATGATACAAAATAAATTTAAGTTGCAACTTTCAATCACGTTAGAACTCCTAAGGGTTTCAACATTATAATCCTACTAGGAATGCACCACCCACCTCTCATCCGTACCAGACCCACCACCTATTGCGGAGCCCCAAGCTCATCAAGAAGAATCATCTGTAGTGCCAACAGCCCAACCACAAGTGGTCAATCCGGGTGCCTTCGAAGAACTTCGTCAACATGTTGCAGTGTTAACTCAATTACTAAGCCAAAGGAATGCCCATCCGGTGTAGGAGCCTCCGTCGGCACCGACAGTAGGACAACCGGAAGGTTCATGACCGATGCTCGAGCTCGGGATACTCGCGAAGTTCATGATAATGGTGGATCTGGGGCCTTGAGTGTACCCCCAACGGCCTCGGCCTCGAGATTGGTCACCATGAACTCAAGCGAACTAACCAAGATCATACAGGATGGACTCAAGCGAACACCCAAGGGATGTCGTGATTTACCCCTAACACTCCATTCACACCAGAAGTGCTTTTATATCGACTTTACAGATCTTAACAAGGCATGCCCAAAGGACAGTTATCCCCTACCTCAGATCGATAACCTCGTGGAAGCACGTCGGGCCACAAATTGTATAGCTTCCTCGATGCATTTTGTGGATATCACCAGATCCTCATGGTCGAGGAGGATCAAGAAAAACATCATTTATGGCTGACTCGGCCATCTATTCTTATAGGGTCATGTCATTTGGGTTGAAGAATGCAGGAGC
>CAIGRN010084958.1:0-18261 GCA_903798345.1 Fraxinus anomala | reverse complement strand
TGAGCTATGCCCCGGGGGGCTACAAGAATGAATTTTTATATATACATACAATTGAGTTTATGCATACAAATATTTATATTTTAATTAAAAAAAAAAAAAAAATTTCTCTGTGTAAAAATATTTACAATGTACTAAAGAATCAGGAATATCCATATTAAACACAATTGTGCAATCATCCTAAACAATGATGGAAAATTAACTAAATTAATCACATCAATCTTAAATATTATCTGGTGATGATTGTCTAGCGCACATCAAATCAGTTTACTTTATCTCAAGATGCCTTTGGTGAAATAAGCGACTCGCGGTGATTTTGCTACATTTCTTGAATTTATAGGGTTTTCATTTTACCTATCCAAGTTGATCGTTTATATATGAACTTTGTGATGTTAATTGAGATGATTATTTTGTGGGTACGTTTGATATGATTTTTGCTTTTGATTCTTATAAAAGAGTTTCTTGATGAAGTTATTTTAATTAATATTTGAAAACTAATTTTTATAAGAACTTTCTTTTTCGAAAGAGATTTTAGAGGAAGTTAAATTCGATCGGATTCTTCTAAAATCTCTTCTAAGGTGTGTTTGATAGATAATATTGAGGAAATAATATATTTTAAATAGTGATATGATGGGAAATATGTAGTTAAAAAAATAAGTAAAAATTATTGATATGATGAAAAATATTATTTTATCGAAAAATGTGTGATTGAAAATGAGTTTTGAAAGAATACATTTTTAAATAATGCGTGTTAAACAGGGGCTAACTAAAATAACGTTTCTATAGAATTATTCAAAAAAATTCAAAAACAATTTTTGAATCTCAAAAGATATTGTTAACTTAAAAATCAACTTAAACGGACCCTATATGTCGCATCATCATCAATTTTTATGTCTTTCAGTGCAAACTCTATTTCTTAGTAATCTAGGAAAGAATTTACTGATATTCAGACATGTCTGAAAGTTAAGTACGATTTCATAATATGTAAAGACTAAATTCACATGGTTAATAATGAAATATTGGCGTGTTTATATTTATATTTATATTTATATTTTTCAACCCGAGGCTATTTTGTAACAAACAAAATCTTTTCGTACTTTCTCTAATCATATCGAGCTCGACTAGATCATGAAAATGTAGCTATGAGATCCTTTTTTTTTTTACTCATCAAAATAGATGAGGACTTCCATTTTCAATTTTCAGTAAAGTTTGCAACTTTATGACATTTTTTGAATAGCATGGAATAATATAAAGAAAAGAAAAGAAGTTGACTAATAACGTACCCCCGATGTTGACCAAATTATGCTGTAGGACAAAGTAAACTATCTTTTGGAACATTAAATGGAAATTAATCCCAAGATTAACCTTAAAAGTCGCGACCACTGTGAAAGAAGAATTCTAACGGATCAATGTAAACCCAATGAGGGAAATATTAGAAATCCGACAAAATATATAGATTTCAAGCTAACTGTTAGGTAATCCTTGGACAATGATGAAAAATTGTAGTCCGTTTTTCTTCATAAGCTATAAGTCCGGAATTGAAGAATATTAATAAATTCACACCACAATTGATGTAGCTCAATCATGTTGGGTATTTAGAGGAAATTCGCACATTGGACTAGATGCTTAATACTCAATTTTGGAAAATAATGTAAAAAATGGACTTTTATCCATTTTCTCATGTGAAAGTTACTATCCTTATCCTTGGTAACCCATTTTAGTTTCTTGAACTCTATATTGACAAGAAATTTTTGGGACATTTGTTTGTCCCTTACCCATAAATTGGAGTCTCTTTGCTTCCTTTTATATACACCAATCGATTCCTGCTATGTGCATTTTGAAACTCAGTTTCTGCCTCCTTCTTCCTACCTTTGTGTACCCTTTTTTCTGCTATGTGCCTTGGAATGCCTATGTGACTTCAAAGTTCTCCAATTTGGTGTTGCATTTGTGGTGTTGGATTGATTTTTCTGAGCCTAATTAAAAAGGTGGAATTCATTGATCTTTATTTTTCAAATCTAGTTTTCTTCTACATTTTTGATTTCCTTTATTGTTTAAATTAATTCCATAACTCACATTGTTGATTTGTTCACTTGTAGGAGGAATTAGCATCAAAACTAACTGTCAAATATTTTCGAGTTCTTTTACAATTTCAAGTCAATAGACAATAACGAAAAACCCACAAACGACAATTACATGGAAAAACATGTTCCATTAATAATTTAAATAATAAAAATAGTCCCCACAAAAGACTATTAACATTAATTATTAGGGCATATGCTTTATAAAGTCTATGTGCCACCTATAATTTATTCACACACACTAGTGCAAATTAATGAAATAATTGGCGTGAATCCAAAGACAATTAATTGCAATAAGAATAAGCCAATTGTATACCACATAGATCGATTTGAATCATTTACACTAAAAAAAATCACAGGGGACAAATGAAAAATATCACACTATCCATTTTAAAAATAAAAGTGAAATAAAATGGTGAGGGAAACTATAGCAATCATAACTTTTCCACTTCTCTTAAACAACAATTGTTCAGATGAAAACGTAGTCATCGACAGATAAAAATCCATATTTAATCTTTCTTAACCATCATATATCTCATATGTTCAACTTTACGAAGTTAGTTATTATTTATTAACTTGTGCAGATATCAAAATCATGTGACGATTCAACCAAAATTTGGACGTGTCTTCACTTAGGAATAAAATTTTCAATTGTAATGAAAAGTTCTTGTTTTCTAATTATTATAAAATAAAGTACAATTTGGAATGAGGCTGGACCTCACTTCTAGAGCTATAATCTGACAAATAACCATAAATGAAAAACCGACAACTCAATTTGGTGTGTTCATGTCTCATTCGTGTCATCATACACTTAGTTACATGTTTGCAGGCTCGTGATCATTATCTTAGCTAACTTATTACTTTAAAGATTGAGGCTCGACTTGTTATTGTAACGATATGTCAATTGTACAAATTTTCAAAATAATTATTGTAATTTGTAAATGGAAAATACTATGTGGACATTATGGACACGACTATGTGTACCATAATGTAAACGACGCCCCCCCCCCCCCCTTAATAGGGAGGATACATGTGTCCATTATGGATACGACTATGTGTATCATAATGTACACATAACACAATCCTTTGTAAATATCTAAGGTGGTGGTCCAGTTGGTCATGGAGGCAGCCACATTTCATTGGATATAATAATCCAGCTTGATTAGTGATTTTCCACGTGGTCCCTCAACCAACCATTGACTTGACCCAGAATTATTCCTATAAAATTCCTTTTCAAATAATATCTCAGAGTCAATCAGATCTCTCCACGTGGCAGCATCTGAATGTGACTGTCATTTTGGAATATTATATCATTTGGCTGCACACTAAAGATTTATTAGAATATATTTATTAAATAATTAATTTAATTGCACCTTGCTTCCCTCCATTATATCAATTTGTTTTTTTTTTTTTTTAAAGCAGATTCTATTAAAAATACATTATTATTAGAATCTTTAATTATGTTGAAGATAAATATATATTTTCCTTCTCTCTGACCAATCAAATTTTTAATCAAGGCTTTGAGTTCAAACCTTTACTATACTAGTTCACAAATAGTTCTGTATTTTGACATAAAAATATTTGATTTTCTTTATAAGAGTCGAGTTAGGGAATGTATAAAAAAATAAATTTTTAAACTTTTGACTGGACGATCACATGAAAAATATCGATAAATGACATTGAGTTTGAGATGAGCATTTTTGGCGTAAACAAGATAAATAGATAAATATTTTAGTAAGGTAATGCTTAGAAGTTTGAATTTGCTGATAAATGTATCTTTCTCCAAACTTGGAAGCAACTTCATTACACAAGTCATTGAACATTCAATATGCAACAAAGAAAGGTCAATTAAAAAATTAAAAAAAATGTTTTAAAGACTCCAAGACAACATATAATTAGTTTAAAAAGAAAAGAAAAAACAAAAATCCGAAATCCACGAGACAAGTCTTTCCTTTGACTAAACAATTGAGAGAGTTTCTCTAAAGAAAAAAGTTACAGCTTGAGGTCAAAGAATAATATCATCGAAGCTAGACGTCTGTACATGGCATCCTACTCGGGGGCAAACCTTAGTCCCCGGAGAATGTGAATGTCTATTAGCAAATTAAGCTCGAAAATGAAGATGTCAGAATGTAGGGGATGTTTGCGAGGGGACCTCGTTGGCAAGCTAGTTCATGAATGTCTTTCACAATGTCGAACACTGCATTTGGTTGGGCAAGTTTTAGCGCGTTCTCTGACATTTCTTTGAGCTCGTCCGTCTTTGTGCTAAACCACTCTGCCACCAGTCGTGCAGTTTCATTAGGACTTCGAGTGAACACTCCAGCCCCATTGTCAACTACATATGGAACGTTTCCCTTTTCCTGTCAAAGTAGAAAAGAAACGGATATCAGTGACAAATATTGTTGCTGTCCAAGGAAATTAGCCGGAAGATATAATAGAAGTTCAGGTACACGTACTTGTCCGGGAATATAGTCATTCAGAATAATCGGAAGGCCTCTTATCAATGCCTCTGCAATGGTACCCGGTCCAGCCTATAAACCCAACAAACTTGTTAAAAACTAATCCAGAATGCTAAATCACTAACATAACTTATGTTTAGTACGAACAAGATCTCAGCTTCTTTTTCATAGTTAATACCGTCCTGTCCTATCAGTAAGGTACAACGAATGAAGATAAATAATGATTACGTACTTTTGTGATAATACAGTCGCAAGCTCCCATCCATTTCTCCATTTGCTTCTCAAACCCTCTAACCTACATTTAACAAGAAAATTCCACAACTTCGATATAAATTGTCTGCCAAAAAGAAGACATTTAGTTTGCAGTTCAATACAATTCCTTAACGAGAAAAGCAGTCACCTTGACAGGAATTTTCCATTCAAGTGATTTCAATGTGGAGGCTAGCACCTCATTGCGCCCACAGATGATAATCAATTGCCCTATTGGCTTCTCGAGCTCTTTATCATACAGAGATTCTACCAAAGCCTCAGCAGTTTTCCTTACAGGGCCCATCCCTTCACCACCTCCCATTAGCAGGACGGCTGGCAAGTTAAGATTCATCTCAAGTTCGACTCTTAAATCATCCTATCGAGGAAAGAACATCCATGAGCCAGATCACCATAATAACCAAATTCGATTGAACAATAAATAAAATCATGTTTTCTTTTCAAGACTAACTAAATTAGGCAAGATGAAAATTAATGTTCACCTTGGATAGAACTGCCTGAACAAACGAAGGTCGGATGGGCAACCCACACACACGAATTTGGGATTGTTCGAGTCCATCTATTGAAGCTCTCTTTGCTACAGCCTCTGAGGGGCAGTACAATCGATTGACAGATGGATGAAACCTTAATGCATAACGTTTCCATATCAGTACGGAAAGATTAGAGTTCAACAGATCAAGAAAATCGCAAATGCATTTAACATTTTACAAAAAAGTAAATAAGAACATTTGTAAATTACCATGTGCGGTGGCACGTATTGAGATCTGTAATGACTGTAACAAAAATGACTTTCTTCTGTAATCCTTGCCATCTCAGTACCCAGAGTGGAATATGCTGCATGAGAGGATGGACACTGATGATGATATCAGGTTTGTACTCCATTAGGCCAGCCTCAACCTCCCTTAAATACCAAAACATACAGCAGAAATTAGCAAGTATTGAACATAAGGTGTAGATGTTTAGGACATTCAAAAGCCACTCATTGGCACCAACAACAAACAGACGTCAAATTAAACCTCATTCCCAATGAATTTAAGATCGGCTACATAAACCATTTTTTTAAATACAATCTTTGGTTCCACTTGATGGCATAAAGAGTAATAAAATCATATGTGAATCAAGAGTAGAGGTGAGAGCAATAACGAGGACAAAGAAAACATACTTAGCGTAAAAGGCAGCAATGGCTGCAAGATAGGCAGAGTGTATCCACTTAGGAGAGGTGCTATGAAATGCGACCTTCCAAAGCTGCACATGTTTAACCATGAATTTGTACTGGTTCTCCATATCATTCAGCGGCCAGCCTGTGTACTCCTTCCAAACATCCTTCACAAAAATCTGTGAAACGCAGACATATAGCATAAACAAATTAAAGAAACACAAAGTTTGAGTAGCATCACACGAAAACCCAAAATTAAAGATCAAAATTCGGTATAGCATCTAAACAACTTGGAAGAACTATTTTTTCCATAAAAGACTCAATCGCAGGCTCCCATACCACAAATTATGACAAAAAAAAATGACTATTATTGCAAAGCAACAAGGACAAAAAAATACAAAGACGAGTTTGTGAAAGAACAAAATCTATACAAAAAAGCAATTTTTAGATCTAAGAATTTATCAACTCTATTCAAAAACATTATTTTAAGGCCTAATTTATTGAGATATAACCACCCATAAAATTTGCCAAAGTTGGAATATTAAAATGTTTTAAATCATTAATTAACTTACCCTATATTCATCCCCATATTCCAGCTGGAACGCGTCTCGAATCGCCTCTGCCGATGCACGGTGGCCGCCACCAGTATCGCTCATCAGAATCAGCACATTTTTTGTCCTTTCAGCACCAATTTGCTCCATTTCCATGGTCCCATCTTCATCTTCAATTGCATATTTGCACCTCTTTTGGCTGCTACCTCCAAAACTATACACCCCAACCTTCTCAAACACCTTGTTTATCGATTTCCTTGGAGACACCACCATCACCGTCTATATAAACAAATAAACGAATTGGTATGTGTAGACGTGTAGTTTCTCTTTTAAGAATTTTTGGTAAGATCAAACGAAAAAGGGAATCTTTCAGAAATGGGAATTGAGAAATAAATTCTTATATATGAATCGGTATATACGTATAAATGATTGTATATACCTTTTCCGGCAAGTCAAAAGAAAGGGATCCAACAATAGATATTGACACAGACAACAAAGCAAATCAAGAAAATCCAAGAAAACCCAGTTGCAGAATTCTTGAAAACTCGCCGGCAAATCAAGAAAACCAAGGTGCGGAATTCTTGCAAACTCTCCGGAAAATCAAGAAAATCCGGCGAATCAAGAGGAGAGAGAGGCGGCAGACAAAGACGGGGAGGGAAAGAAGAGTATGAGTTTGCCAAAAATGATTACTTGTTCCGATTAAAAAGGAAATGGTGCGATTTTGGATACTCGAATGATGCTATCAGGGGAACTTTTGTTACGGAGTGAGTGAGGGATTTATAGCCGTTTGACAGGGAATGTTCCGATGAGCAGATTCGGATATTTTACGAGGATCTTATTACATCAAACAGTTGTTCTTGAACTGCATATTGTTTGATGGGGCCCATTTTTTCATGTACATATTTTCTTTACCTCATATTCGATTTCATTTGGTTTCCACTTTCCACACAGAAAATTTAGGAAATTGACTGGAAGTTGTATGGGAACAAGGCACCAGACATAGCACATCTATGGTGGAGCAAGCATAAGGTTTCTTGTTTTAATAGATATTAATTATAATCAAGATAATATTGTGAGTTGATATTTTAGTCTAGTCACGTAATTTATGCAATTGGATATTTTAACTAAATTAATCGTATTGTTCTTTGATTTGAAATCCCACTTTTCTCTATATAAATGAGCCACGGAAGAAAAATATTTTAATAATAGTAACTTCTTGGACATGTGAAAATGAAACGTTCTACCTTTGGATAAATCTTTTATGGGGGTGCAACCTTGTAAAGAAGGGTTTGTGTTGGGAAGTTGGTAATGGTTATTTATTTAGATCTTGTACGATTGATAGATACCTCATCTGTTATCCTTTAAACGAATCATCAAGTGCAGCGAATTGATTGGAATAGTAAATTTGTTGGATAATGACTATTAAAAAACATCATTTTTTTTTTATGAAGATTGAGGATCAGAGGTATATCAATTGGCATAAAAAATATGAAAACACCACTTTCGAACATTAGTTGGGTCACATTGTTCATATCATGACAATTATGTTCATATTACTTGTATATTTAGCATTTAGTTCTATTTACTCTTTGCAAGTGAATCTTCGTGTCATTTGACCCGTCAAATACTAAATATTATATTCATGGCATCATTTGAGATGTAATTGTGTACACTAAACTAGTGTGCGTGCACGTACACATCACAATAAAAACGCTCATTAACAACATTTGATCCTATTAAAATTCTCTTAATAGTTATTTTAAGACGAATTCCCAAACAAAATATTTTCATGGAGTTCGAGGGAAAAACCCAGAACCCGATCTAGAGCTAAATAGCAACTCGTAATGTAAACATAAATCACATTCTTTATAAAAAAAAAAACTCGGAACCCGCGTACTCAAACAAGTATACTTGAAAATATAGCTTATCATGCTTTCAAAGTCAAGTTTGTAGAATACAATTTATATGTACAGAAGAAATAATTCATAATTTATAGCTTGAATTTTGCCTATTTAAAATATATTGAACCGAACTGAACTATGTAAATTAATGTCATATAAAGAGCATCACATAAGCATAGTTATTAAAATTGGGCTAGACAAAATTACCTTTTTAAGTAGAATGCTCGAAAATCGGGCGGGGAAGAAAAACATTATTTAGAACCAGAGCTCTCTAATAAGTGCAAAATAGCATTAACATAATGCTCTCTATAATGAAAAACCAGAACTCTCATCTGATCTTCATTTGTTAAACATAAATATATGCATATGCATCTTCGTCATAATAACATATTTGATGATTCCTGGAATACTAGCATAACATTAAACACCTGCAAAAATCCGCCATGTCCTGGAACACTACATATCTAGGCATCAACGTGCAAGAGACAGCTTGCACACAATGGACAAGGAGGATCCCATCTATCTTCATGGCTCGTTTTCTCTTCCAAACAATCAGCATGATAAACATGACCGCAGACCAAAACAGCAACTACTGAAAGATCGCTAGACGACATAGAGTTCCCAAGGATGAACGGTTTCTTCCTCACGAGTTTCTGGCATATCCCACATTGCATTTTCTGCACATCAGCAGATACTGCGTTCATCACCAATGAACTTGACCTAATTCTTCCTGGTTTATGGGATGTTCTTTCCCTACTTTCTGAGATTAAAAGGAGACAAGAAAATGAAGATATTAAATGAGATGATGTGAGTAGGCTGATTAAAGAGGACAATAAGACCGACTAATGAAGTCTACCTTTATGCTGTGAGTCTGAATATTCTTTACTAGGCAGTTTAAAGGACAATTTCATATCATACACAGGATGACCCTTCCTATTAGAAGTCGATGCTTCAGAGTGATTAGCTCTTTGTCTAGAATAACAGCGTTTAAAACAATGATGAGGGTGCCTCAATAATAAACCACAACCAGAACCATGAGGTGACTGGTGGCCTTGTGGTATCTTCATGGAATTATCTCTACTATCCAAAGTGGATAATGGAGGCTGTGCCGCACTGTATTCAGCTTGGTGAGAGGATTTCTGCATTAAAATAAAATTTAACAAAATACAATGAACGAGGTGAGAGAGAGCATAAAAATCAAAACTATGAGAAACAAACCCGTTTTGAAAACATATCCATTTGAGGTGATTGCGGCATGAAGTCTGCAAATTCAAAGAACAGTTATCGATGATAATTCAATAGATTATCATACGGAAATTTACTCTTGGATAATAATGCATAATCAGGGATTTGGTTTGGGCATGGGAAAAAATCTATGAAACGAGACAAGAATGTTTGGGCGCTGACGACATATATAAAGGGAATTGTATAAATAAGAACAATTGATAATCATCGAATCTAAAGCTAAACATTCGACTCAAAACAATCTAAAGGTGATAGAACGAGAAAAAAAATGAAATATAGCTTCAAATGTATAGAGTTCATTAGTCTTCAAATGATACATGAGGGAGTATTTATAGTGTTACAAATGAAGTGGTGCCCGTTAGATGAGGAAGCATGTGGCTTTATCTCCTCAACCGAAGCATCCTATCGTAGGCATCAATCTAACTTCACTAGTCCTGTGGCGCATTTAATATTTTTAAAGAGGTAACCACCCTACAACCTATGTTGACAGGATTTAATATATCTCTAATCACAAAAGTCACATCAATCATTCGAACATAATTTAATTTACAGGAGATCTTTGAAGGAGGTGAGTCACTCCATTACAAAAGTGAGCTTCAGATTGAGCCTCTGAATTGCTACCGCTTCGGCACGAGCTACCATTTCGGTGGAAGGGCTTCGGCAGATGTTCATTCTAATACTCTACTTCGGTGATGAGCTTCAGGTTCTAATCTTTGACTTTGGTCAAACATTGATGACGTTGGTTGTGGGCCATAGGGTTTTGTCCTTGAATAAGCTCCACCTAGGATGCCACGTAGACTTTATCTAGAGCCTCGGTGGCTAGACGTAACAATGCCTACTTAGCATGTCAATGGAAAAATATACAGAAATGAAACAAGAAGTACATAACACGTATAGCCGTATACTCTATTGTCGAGGAAAATGCTATAGTTAGAGTTATAAAGTAGGCTGGGCCAGCTTGGCTTGCACAAACTAAGAAGATTGGGAATCCGATACACCCACAAGATATGAAAGAGTTAGTGTCATTTTAAAAAATAAGATAGCCAAATCAAAGAATTTAAATGGCATGTGACTTTACATACTTAAAAGGGATATGAAAATGTACACAAATTCACAATCTAAAAGAAAGGATGCTGAAGATGCAAACTTGATAATTCCATAGCTGTTTATTTGGATCAATGTGTTAGAGACAAAATTGTGACACTAAATCAACAAACAAGATTGCATATATATAGGGTGAATTTTCATAAGAAAAATGTTTCTATGGATATAACTTTCATATTTTAGTTAAGAATAGGATCAAGATTTTATCACGTCGTCTGTGGTTAAAATATTAGTAGACACTGACCTTCAAGCAAACTTTCACTCGGATCACTTAACCTTTTTTATGCCAAATCAGTAGATTAAAGTTTATTTCTTGCTCCAATTACATTATTCCATCAACCTTTATCAAATACGCTAAACAGAAAATCTGATATTGTGGATTGAAAAACTGAAGTGGACTTGCTGAACTGGTGAAGATAAAAACTTTAAGCCGAAGATTGGAACTACACAGAATGTCCAACCTAATTCCGAACAAAGTTGATATATTTGATTGTGACACAAAAAATAATGATGCAAAACACCACACATTTTCATCAAAACAAAAGCCAATATGTAAACAAAAAGTATTTCATCTTTTAATGCATCAAAAGCCTTTTGTCAATATACATATTCATCAAGATATATACTTCTGTTCACCAAAAATGAATTTCAGAAAGGGTTAATTGTTCTTATTATCATTATTAGAAATTTCTTAGAAATATTCCACTGCCTCATCAAAAACCCATCAAAGTCTTTCAATCATATAACCAATTGCACAGAATTTACTAAATAAAAATATAAACCCAGGAAAAAAAAAAACGCAGTTTACCTGATGATGGTGGTGTTTCATCCAAGTCAGCCCTTCTCTTTCTTTTTGCCATAATATTTTTGTATTAGACTAACCCAAAAAATAAACTATACCTTTTTACTATAAAAATGAATGTGTGTGATTTTCCGTAGTATAAAATGAAATTAAAAAAATTCGACGGCAGAAAAGGCACCAAAATTTCAGGGTTTAGGCTGGTTTAAGGGGAAAAGATGGGTGTGAGATGTAGCGAGGATAGAGCAGGTTAGTGCGGACGTGCAGTGAAGAAATCTAGGGAGACTTGGAGATGAAAAATGTCTATCAATTTTTCACTATGCAGTTGATTTTGATTGCGTTGCACGAATAGAAACGGTAATAATTTATGAGGAAATTGGATCGCATGTTAAAATTCATTAATTCATCTATAACGTGAATTTTCACTAATATTTGTTATATTTGTCCTAATTAATGTAAGTCATGTAAGAAAGTTATTTGACACGTTAAAAGTGTACCAAACTTTAAAAAATCACTCACCTACGATCCCCACCTTCCCATATGATAATCTTACCCTCCAAGACCCCCTTCTCTTCATTCCTTACCCCCACCCCACTTCACCCTATGTATGATAACCTTGCCCCCCAAGACCCGTCTCTTTTTGCCTCCTCTCTTTCTTTCATATATCAAAAAAGTAAAAAAAAAAAAAAAGCACGATAATTGTGTTGTATAAAGCACCGCGGGTAAGAAATTTGATTGTTCTCCGTACTTTGAAACACAAGATATGTTCATTTCCCATTATACAAGGAACTAAGATTTTATTCGATAGTTCTTTTTTATTTTATTTGAATATGTTGGATGTTTGTTAAAAAATTTACGATTTGTTTTCAAAAAAAGTTGTATTTTTGCCTCTTAGTGAGTTTGCTTGAAAATTCGAGTATATATTCGGATGTGGTTTATTTATTGTTTTTTTTTTGTCACTTATTTGATCTTTATTCCAATTTATGTGTACGAATAATTGGTTTTACAATTGAATGAAATTTTGTGGTATCCTTAGATGCTTCTAACTTCTCAAAAAAAATAATAAATAAATAAAATAAAATTGCTTTAGCAATCTATACCGTTTATCTGATAGGAACATCTGTTGGTCTTGATAGATGACTTATGTTATCCTCGATAATTTGAATGACATGAAACAAAGTATTGAAATTTTAGCTTGCTTGTGCATTTTTATGCTATAGTTGTATGTTTGAAATGATTAACTATTTATTATACAAATTCATTGCTCATTACATCGTTTGTTGACATTGAAATTTGTTTTTATTGGTGTTGCTGATGGAATTTTATTATTATTTGAGTGTCCATTTTAAGATTGTTGAAAACGTATTGTTTTTGTCATTTTGAAAAATTGTGTTTCAAAACTAAAAAAAAATGAAAAACAGTTTACTTTCCAATTTTGAAAAACTGAAAAATTGATTATTCAATATATATATATATATATAGTTCTTTTACTTATATAACAAAATAAAAGCAATTGCCATTGTGGTTAAGGCATTGAAGTTCCATGCTGGTGATCCAAGTTCGAATCTTAGCCATCTACCAATTTATTTGAAAACATTTGTATTGTGCATATAAAAAGAAAATTCTTTTGTATTGAATTGAGGTAAAACGGAATTGAACCCGTGACCTTCAGAAAATCCATAACTCTCCTAACTAAACTATCTCGTTATTGGAAAAATTTGGCCGTTTTCCACCTTTTTCGTTTTCTTTGTAAATTTTAAACTCGTTTTTTCGAAATTCGTTTCTGAAAATAGATAAGTAAACGTGTTTTCAGTATTTTCGAAAATTGAAAATTGAAAATGACCTGAAAACAGTAAAGAGAACATGTCCTTACTTTTTTATGTCAAAAAAAAGATTAATAGCAGAAAACCCCTCTAGAAACGTTTTCATTTGCGATATACCCCTTTACCTATTGAAAATCGCAGAAAACCCCCTATTTCAAACATTTTGTACGAAAACCCCCTACCGTCGAGATCCATTAAATTTTCCGTTAAAAATAATAAAAAAAAGTCAAAATTAAAAAGAAATAATTGTAGTTTCAGTACCCCAATTTTTTATTTGCGCCATCTACAATCCCAAATTTTTAAAATCTTATTTTCCACCCCCACCCCACCCCACGTCGCCCCACTTCATCTTCGTCCCAAAAAATCTAGAAAAATCATCTTCCTTAGCAGATCCTTGGCCTCCGGCGAAATGGATCGAAAAATCCTAGTCAGAAACCTCAAATTCCCTCTCAAAATCGTCTCAAAAATTTCTATCCACCACACAGTAATATCCCCAAATCAAGAACCAAAATCCCACTAAAGCTTTTAAATCCCACCCAAGAATTGGTAAAACACACATACAGATTAGCCAAACTTGCCAGAGAAATTGGCATGGATCTTCATCCAAGCCTATCTCTCTCTCACACATTATCTTCTCATGGACATCGTGTTCATGATCATTGGGAACTCGACGGAGTTTCTTCGCTGTAAATATCAAACAAATATAAGAAATGAGCAAAATGAAAACCCCAGATGAGAACCCAATTACGAAAGTTGTTTTCTTTCGTTTGTGGGTGTCTTTACTTTGTTGGGACAATGCACCTTGAAATTGGGCAGTTTAGGAAATCGCCATGGGTTTGAACAAAAAAAGGGTTGTATTAGGTGGCATTCTTTGTGTATAATCTTGCCACAAAGTCTTGCATTCAACGAAAACGATGACGCTTTGAAGCAGGAAAGAGTTTGTGTAACTGGAATTGCACCACTGAGTTCATTATATGGTACATTGAAGATTTGTAAGGTGGACTAGTTTAGAGGTGGAACTGAACCATTGAACCAGTAATAAATTATTTTTATTATTATTACTTTTAAAGATGTGGGATTCTAGACGGCGCATATTAAACTTTTGGATTTACTTTGTAAAAATATAAAAAGTCGGGTACTAAAACTGCAACTATTCACTTTTAATTTTGGCATTTTTTATTGTTTTTAATGGCAAATCTAACAGATCTTGACGTTATGAGGGTTTTTCGCATAAAATGTTTTAAATAAGGGGAGGGGGGGGGGGGGGGGGCAGCGATTTTCAATAGGTAGGAGAGTAAATCGCAAATGAAAATATTTTTAGGGAAATTTTCTGCTATTAATCCTCAAATGAAAACATTTTTGTTGTTCTACCTATTATCCCTTTTGTAATAACAATTTCATGGTTAGCTTCTCCAACAGGTCACACATCAAATCTAACATTAAATGTGTTCAGAAAGTAATGAAAATGGTAAATTGAACTTTTTGTACTCAAAAAATTATATTTTTGCAAGATTTTGAAAAAGTACAAGTTATTTTTTTTTTATTTTTTTTATATTTATTTTGGCAATGGAAACATATTCTATCACCAATTGTAAATTTTTTTTCCCTTTAATTGACAATTTCCATGGAAAATAAAATTAAACGAACACTAAAAGATCCAAAATTTTAAGATTTTTCAAGTGAAAAATTATATCAATCAAACACAATTAATGAACAATTCTCGAAAAAACAAGTTTTAGGCAATTATTTTCCCTAAAATTCGTTTTTTTTTCACTCATTTTTCATTCTTACAATTAAACATACCCTATTTTATTTACTTTTCTTCAGGGCGAGTTTCAGGCACCTGTTATAAGCATTTTCTAAATGAAAATTTATCTTCTCTCTTTTCTAGTTTTCCATATAAAAAATTAGAATTTATGTTTATCTTTTAAAAAATCAAGTATATACTACATCCCGCCCTAACTCACACCATCCCACCCTATCACTTAATAATTTCTTCCCAAATCCACACACCATCTCACATATCCACACCCATGACAATCGTCCATCGATGCTTACTGATTGTATGCACACTAAAGTGTAAGCAGTCAACAAGGAAAGTATAAGATATATTGACGTGGGAGTGACGCTAAAGGAGAAGAAAATGCAGAAATCGAGTTTTTTAGAGAGAGATTTTAATCAAGGTTGCAATTATCTTCAAATGACACTAAGGAGTATTTTATAGATAAAGGAAATAGTTGAAATTTTCTGAATATTTATACACGTGACTTCGTCCTAACGACTTACTAGTCATACCCAATAATGTTAGAATGTCGAATCCTAGATATCAATAGATTTACGATCTTGCACACTGATATATGCGAGAAAAAAAGAGATTTAATTCTCAACTATCTCTGCAAAAGACATCCCATCAATCACATCTCATTTGACTCGATGCCATTAAAAATTCGTTTTTCGCATATGGCAATGTGAATGGTCGCGGACCTATTGATATTGATACCATCAAAATATTGCTATCATAAGGCACCTATAAATCAAGAATAATGCTAGTTAGCAATGCTGTTATTAAGTGATAGGTTAAATGAAATATGAAATTAAATAATTTATTTAATTGTACTTATTATTTAATGTCGCATTAGTCCCACATAGACTTGAGTTATAATTTCAATAAAATTAAATAGCATTACTCATAAATCAATAACAAACCCCTCAAATACTTTAGGCCCATCAAGTGTGGCTAAGGGATGTGTTCCTTTGCATTAAGCAAGGAAGTTATGTTTCTGCAATAAGTTTAGTTATCTTAGGAGCATTTGTCAACAAGGCATTGGTCATTCATTTAGTACCTCGAGAAGTAGAAACCAATGAGGCGATATGATGCTCTTTCGTCATCTCAGAGGACGTGATAGAACTTTAAAAAGTGCTTTCATGTCGTTATTAGCTAATTGTTGTATCACTTGCCACGTATACAAAAGCGAAACATCTTCTATTCAGGTACTCAAAATATATAATTTGGAAAAACAAGTAGTTCTCGAATCAAAACCACATATACTTGTAATTCTTCCTATTTTATAATTTTTTCTTGATTGTTTGTGTAAACTAATAGAAAATGCGCATTTTTTTTTCTCTTTTTCTTTTCTTTTCCCATTTTTTTTAACAGAGATGTCTACTCTTTTTGCTTTATTATTTCTTATACTTTTGGTCGTTTTTGCTGAAAATTTATAGTTTACAAGCATATTTAAAGTTGTGGATATGCCATAATTTAAATAATAAAATTTATGTAAATAAAAATAAATACAAGATTTGGCTGGTGAAAATATCTTTATCGTAAAATAAAATTTCCCTGCCAGATGAAGAAAGTAGCCCAGGTGCTTAAGAGTACTAATTATCTTCTATAAAATTGGTTAAATATTCCTAAAATTATAAGACTTTATTTCTTATTTAAAATAATAAAATTGAATAATTCAATTTTTAGGAGAGAGAATGAGAAGAAAGAAAAATGTATAATGAATTATCACTCGACAACAACGTTGTGACGATAAATAACGTTAAACTTTTCTCACCGCTATTGTATTACTGCCACCTACATAATCTTCAGCCTCCCACCACCTGCCACCGACACCACTGTACCCCACCCGCAACGCCGTCGCTGTGTATATTAAAACCCTGCACCACCATCTCCGACTCACCCCAATTCTCTCTCTCGCACTTACAGATACAGCGTGTGTAAAAATAAAATAATAATCATTTTATATATGCACACATTCCGCAATTTGCCGATATGATTTCTTTCTCCTCCGTCCAATCCACCGCCGCGGCGGCCTGCGTCGCCGCCACCAGCACCGCCCTTTTACCTCATTACGATTCCCATAAGTTATCCTTCTCACTTCCATCAAAACCATCCCAATTTCAGTGTTATTCCCACCGCCGCCAGCATGGCCTACGCATCAGGGCCATTGACGCGGCGCAGCCTTATGATTACGAGGCCCATCTTGTCCACCGCTTCATACAGTCCACCAGGCTCAAAATTGCCGTAATTGGCTTCGGAAACTTCGGTCAGTTCCTTGCTAAGGCCTTCATCCGCCAGGGACATACTGTTTTCGCGCATTCTCGGTCAGATTACGCCTCCGTTGCAGAATCCCTTGGTGCTGCTTTCTTTTTTGATACTCATGATCTATGTGAACAACACCCTGATGTAATCCTTCTCTGCACCTCTATAATTTCTACTGAATCGGTACTTAGGTCTCTCCCGATCCAAAGGCTGAAGCGCAATACGCTTTTTGTTGATGTTCTATCAGTAAAAGAGTTTGCGAAGAATATTTTCCTGCAAGTTCTTCCTACCCATTTCGATATTCTTTGTACTCACCCAATGTTTGGCCCTGAAAGTGGGAAAAACGGCTGGCAAAATTTGCCCTTTGTATATGACAAAGTTAGGATTGGGAATGAAGACTCTAGATTTGCCCGGGTCGAGAATTTCTTGGACATTTTCAAGAAGGAAGGGTGTAGGATGGTGGAGATGACTTGTGCAGAGCATGATAAATATGCTGCTGGATCACAGTTTATCACACACACAATGGGGAGGATTTTGGAGAAGTTACAATTGGATAGCACTCCAATCAATACCAAAGGGTATGAAACTTTGCTGGATTTGGTGGAAAATACGGCCAGCGACAGTTTTGATCTGTACTACGGGTTGTTTATGTACAATAATAATGCAATGGAGCAAATAGAGAGATTGGATTTGGCATTTGAGGCTTTGAAACAGGAGTTGTTTGGACATTTGCATGAGGTGTTGCGAAAGCAATTGTTTGGGAAGTCCGAGGAGGAGACGCTGAGGCCAGTGCTGGCAAAGTTACCCAAGAATGGGACTCCTTTGTTACCGGCTCA
>CAIGRN010084956.1:0-10133 GCA_903798345.1 Fraxinus anomala | reverse complement strand
TAAGCACATGCTGGAATGAAACCAACAACCTGGGTAGATGAAATCACAGTACTTACCAAGGCAAACAATTGCCACTATTAGTTCAGCGATCAGTTAATGTTGTTTATGCATTGGTCTATCTATACTGTTTCTGTCATTTTACACGAGTCCTAGACATTAAATTTTCATCAACTGGGCAGACGAACCCTTCAATTACAACCAAACAGTTGCATAGACAATATTTTGACTTCTTTTTCTCAGCGTAGAGTTTATATTACAAAACTAATCGTCGTTCATATAACGAGTGAATTTCATCTGCAGTCACTGAACTTTCGCCAAAATCTCAATTTGGTCAATAATGTATAATTTGTCTGTATTTGGTCACTGAATTTTAATTTAGTTTCAAATTTCACAACTTTGTCACATTTATGATCACCTATAATCCTCAAAATGGATAAAAAATTGTTTAGTTTGCAGCCATACCGTGAATAATCTTCCACGTTATTTCTACGTGGCAACCAAAAACNGTCACATTTATGATCACCTATAATCCTCAAAATGGATAAAAAATTGTTTAGTTTGCAGCCATACCGTGAATAATCTTCCACGTTATTTCTACGTGGCAACCAAAAACAGGAAAAAGAAAAATGTAAAATGAGGGTTTATATCAATGTCTTTATATAAAATTAAAAGGTTATAAAGCTTGTTTTCTGTAACACTTTTCTGACGTAACATAACAGTAAGTTAGCATGACATACAATGATTATGTAGAAGATCTATTGTAGTATGGCTATCAATCGAGCAATTTTCACAAGTTTGGAGGAGATATATGAGCATGAGGGAGTTGTGAAATTTGAAATTAAATTGAAATTTAATGACCCAATTGAAAATTGAAGATCAATGACTCTATTGAGATATCCGTGAAAGTCACTGATATAACGTATATCCACACCTACAGCTAATTAAAACTCCAACAAATGCAGTTAACCTATGACAGTACGTGTCATCAATTATTCGTCATCACGGGTACTATATATCTTCATCCGTGCATGGTTCCTCCCCTGGCGAGTTCTGTTAAAAGAGAGGAAAATCAAAGGAAAAATAAGTAGAAAATGGCTTATGTGCACGTACTACTATGGCTTTTCTTAATGCTTATAGTAAAAACCAGTGCCAAAGTTCCAGCTATAATTGTGTTTGGGGATTCATCTGTTGATGCTGGAAATAACAATTACATTCCAACGATTGCTCGGAGCAATTTCAAGCCATATGGTCGAGATTTTAATGGGGGCAAGCCCACCGGCCGGTTCTCCAATGGCCGAGTTCCTACTGATTTCATCTCTGAGGCATTTGGTCTCAGGCCATTCGTTCCTGCTTATTTGGATCCCAAGTATAAAATTTCAGATTTTGCTGTTGGTGTCACTTTTGCTTCAGCTGGAACTGGATACGACAATGCAACTTCTGATGTTCTAGTAAGTTTTTCAGTAAATATCAAAATCTCGAAATCTTATTCATAGTACTACATATCAAACATCCTCGTACGATTTTAAAATGAACAATTACCTGCAGGATGTGATACCTTTTTGGAAGGAGTTGGAATACTATAAAGACTATCAGAAGAAACTTAAGGCCTATTTAGGTGAGCAGAAGGCCGATGAAACTATCGCTGATGCTTTATACATGATGAGTATTGGAACCAACGACTTTCTCGAAAATTATTACACACTTCCTAGAAGGCAAATGCAGTACAACGTCGATGAATACCAAGATTTTCTAATCGGGATTGCTAGAAATTTTATCGTAAATCTTCATGGTCTCGGGGCACGTAAAATCTCTCTTGGGGGCCTTCCTCCAATGGGGTGTATGCCATTGGAAAGAGCAGAAAATGTAGAAAGTGGAAATGCTTGTGTGGAGAGTTATAATATAGTTGCCTTGAATTTCAATAGCAAGTTGAGTAATTTAGTAATGAAGCTAAACAAAGAACTGCCTGGGATTCAACTGGTTTTCTCCAATCCTTATTACATGTTGCAGCAAATAATCAAGAAACCATCATTATATGGTACGTTTTTTTTAAAACTGGTTTCTCTTCTTTAATCTTGTCTAGTTCATTGACTTGAATAATGAATTACTGATTTTTGCAGGATTCGATGCTTCGGGAGTGGCCTGTTGTGCCACGGGGATGTTTGAGATGGGGTATGCGTGTGATCGTTATAATCCGTTAACCTGTACGGATGCAAACAAATACGTGTTTTGGGATGCATTTCATCCTTCGGAGAAGACAAACGGCATAATTTCCGATCATCTGGTTAAGACCATTTTACGCAAATTTCTTTGAAAGAGAGAGCTAGTGTACGAGTGTGTTTGTGTAAGAGAAAAGAGTGTGCTATTAACTGAGAGAGGAATATAGCATTCCCTGCTGTATTGGTCTGGTTTTATATAGTAGCTTTATTATTTGAATCTGTAAAGTACATATATACACTGCTATCATCACTGTTTTTCGAAATTCTTGTTAGCTTTTTTTTGTTTTTTTTTTTCGCGGAAAAAGAATCTAACCCGAGTATGAAACTCTTCTCTTAAGACTCGTACCTTTCGATTAGAATTGCACGATATTTCTTCTATAAGGCTTCGTTTAGCACATTGAATTAGATTATACGAATTTTTTTTTGCATAAAATTAGAGGAGATTAGTCCTAGGTAGAAAGTATTAAGGTTGATATTATATATTTCTTGATTTTATACTTAAATTCCTTACAGTATAAAAATTAGTGGTATCAAACGCAACCTAAGTCATTCCTAATCTTCTCCGTTCGGTTATCTCCACTCTTTGAGTTCCTTTCTCGACTCACCAGGAACCGCTGCTTGGTCATCCTACACTTCTTGACTCTTCTACATTGAATAAGGTTCCATTTTCAAATTTTATTCTTATTAAAAGAAGTAACTCAAGTCATTATATATTGATTAATATTTTTAGATTTATTCAATGTAAGATTTAACCGTAACATACTGCAAAATAGTAGCTCATTTCAGGACACCAATGAATACTCGTTTTAACTTTAGATGGTTGAATTTGCTCGTTTGATTTTGCTGAATTCTAATGCATTATTGCGAGTTCCATCTTAAAAGTAGGACTGGGCAAAATACCCGCCTAACCGACCTGGAAGAGAGTGATAATTCATCACCTATCAAACATACTTAAGAAGCTCATTTCCAGAAACCTCCAGCAAGTAAATATTTCCTTTCGAACATGAAAAAACAAAAAAAAAAAAAAAATCATCTACCTTGTTACTGGTCATGGTCTGCACTGTTCCTACTAAAGCGAAGGAAACTTGCAGCCTAAACCCCTCAACCCTGAGCTTCCGGTAGGCACAATTGTCACTTCCTCGACCACTGTCCTAAATAAAAAAGAACTACTGATGTTCGTTTTCATTAGCCAGCTGAAAATTACATCTAACTCCCTAGGCTAAGATCCACAAATAAAAGCTATAAAGGAAAAGATGAGGAGACATTATTAATTTATTTATAGTGTCACCACGGGAAGGGGGATAAAACTGAAAAAAAATGAACAAATTACACCTTTCCAACGGAGCTTGACATTACAGGTGAAAAGAAGCAGACTCATAAGTACATAATATCGAACAAAGTTACAAGGACAATTAGAAGACATACTAGCAGCTCCGGTCACTTGCATGAGCAAATAATTACGATTAATTAAGCATCTGGAACAAGAATACATACGAAAAACTGTATTCATGCCATAATGATATAATTAGGACGAACACTTTATTTCTTATTGAATTATAGTATACTATGTTACCATTTGGGGTATATCAAATGCACGTGTTGTTTCCTGTGCAGAAGTAGTTTCCTAATTGATGGTTAGAAAATCTGCCAAAAGAAAAATGAAAGAAAATAAAGAATCATATTAATACTTTGAAAAGAAAGAAATTCAGTGCACAAAATGAGAAAAATACTATACGAATCACATTTACTCCAGCTTGTCTATCTATACTGTACCAAGAAGGCGGGTTTATCATTGTTCGAGGCATTAATCCACAACTATCAATATCTAAATGGTTGGTTTGGTTGTTATTGTTCCACGTCTTACATCATTTCATATAAAGTACATCTATGTCCAAAAAATTAAAACAACTGATCATCCTCAAATCTTAAAATTAGCATGTGAAGCTGTCTTCCTTGAAGCCGAATATGTATTTGCTTGGATACTTTAATGATAATCAAAACAACCTATTTCTTAATCTAAATGAATTAAACTTTTGTAGTCTAGTCTCCTCTATAGATATATCATAGAGTAATGCTATTCATAAAAACTGGGATGATCACCTATCACGATGATCCCCACTTTGTACATTTAGCATTATTCCATATTATAAGATCAAAACAAAGCATAATGGCTTTTAGGCACCACTTGTTCTAGGAAATTTATTTCAGCAATTGCAGCTTCGAAACATATAAATTATCTCAACATTGTCATAGTGTCATGTGCCCCTATGGATTATCCATTTCAAAGAAAATTGATTGCATAAACTATATTTTTGTAAATGCTTTAAAAATTTGAATAGCAACCAAAGACTTAACATCATCAAATAGTTAATCCATCGGAATTACATGAAAATCTGGCATCCCAGAGGATAACTTCGTCAAGCTAAAATTGTTTTTTGGGCATGTTAATACTGGATTTTGTTTAAACATCAACCTACTGAAATGGTCGTACAAAATGAACACAATTAGAATGAACAAATAATTATTTCTAATTAGAAATATTACCTTTGATTGTTGGTGTAGTCACATATTTGTTATTCCCTCCAAGACCTAGTAAATATATTGGTCAGCCTATTTCCTGAGAGTCTCTGCAAAGCTTTCTTAGCTCCAGTCACATCCATATCGGCTAATCTCTGCAAATGACCATAAGCACCGGCTGTCATTAGCCTCTTTCGACAACCATGGCTCGATCCAGCAGTAAGAGCAGCCACCACTGCCACGGGGAACTTCTTTGAAATAACATCATTTGCAGGATCCAACATGTGCACAAGCTTCATTAAACTCTTCTCATCTCTCACAAACTCTTTCCTATTTGAGCTCACCGATAACAATGACACTAAAGCATTCGCCCCAACCTCCTGCAATCCGTCGGGCTTCACAGACTCCATTAGCTTCACCAATGAACCCATACAACCACCAATGGCTCTCTTATTACCATCACTTATCGATAAATTAGCAAGCAACGAAGCACAAATTTTCTGTAACATAATGCTCCCATATTTTACAAGCTCAGCTATATGTATTATAAATGTTGTTGATCCTGATAAAGTCAGGTGGCTTGAATGGGAATCCGATAACAAATAAATTGATTGTAATACATGTTCTGTTGTATCAGTGCTTGAGGATTCGTGAAGCAAATGTAGCAATCTTTGCAAGCCCTTTTCTTGTAACAACATGCTGTGAAAAAATTTACCCGATGAAGCGAGAATGGCAACACAATTAGCAGCTTTCTCTTGAGCTGGGGGGATCCCACAAACAAGTAATTGAACCAAAACAGGGATGGCTCCTTCTTCTGCTAATGCAATTCGAATATCTTCAACTGTGCAAACATTTCTTATAGCCCCAACGGAGTATGATTGAGCTGTAACAGAACCAGATTTACATAATTCTATTAGTATCGAAATACCCCCATAGGCAGAAATCGCCCATCCATTATCAGGATCCACAGTGATGAACTCCACGGCCATGACAGCCTTTTCTTTTAAGGGCATTGAGCTACATTCAATGATCCTCAACAATGGACCCAAAGCCCCCTCTTCGAAAACACATTTCCTCGACAAATGACTCGCTGAAGCGAGCATTGACACTGCTACAACAGCCAGATCTCTCACAGAATCCGGATAAATGGGATCGAGTAAGTGAATCAAGCAGTTCAAATTCCCTTCTTTGGCAACAACACTCCCAGAATTTTCATCCTCAGAAAGAAGCTGGATTAATGAATCCAATGCCTTGCGCTTGAACTCAAGACCCCCGATCTGAAGCCTTGTAAAGAGGTCCTTGACGAAAAAACAAAGGTCCTCTTTTGGGCCATTGGCACTGGGGTGAGAGAGAACAATGGCAGTAGACTGATGGAGGACCCCAGAGCGGAGAAGGAGCTCAAGATCGCTGGTTTGCTTCGAAAGCCAACCAGAGGCCATGTCGATGTCCGATTGCATGAGGAGTTTCCCGGGAGTAAACGAAGGGTCAGAACACTGATGGCACAGGATTTCGACACGGCGGAGAGTCAAGAGGAGATCGGGGAGGAGGGTACCCAGTAAAGGGTTGTCGGCCCAGTGCGAGGAATCCGAGATTTCAGAAAGAACCGATTTTAATGTACCAAGCTTTGATTGAAGGCACTGCCATCTCGATGTAAAGGAAGTAATGGAGAGAGTAGACTGCAATAGATGACTAAGAAGTTGGGTTATCTGATCTAGGCTCTCGGTGGAACACGGCTGTTCCGGCGGTGGCTGTCGCTTGTGGTAGGTGGCGGGATGCATTTGCATATGGGTATTGTCTATTTTTATCTTATTTTATTGTAATTCTTCGTGGGTTTAATAAATATATTCCACTTCTTTTAATATCTCTTTTGGGGTGGGAGTAAGCACATGGGAAGGCTCAGCTGCGTCTGTGTTTGCCTGGAATCGGAGAAGACAATAGGGGAGGGGATCCGTTGGGTGGGGGTAGTGTAGGGTAGTAGTGGGGATAGCAGTGATAGTGAGCGCGCTAGAAACTAGTCATGGCTGTTAGCGAGTGTAGGGTTACCGCCAAGAATTATTATGGGCCGGGGTTTTTGGGTATTGAATCTAACGGGAAAATTACACTAATAGCATTAAATGGAAGTAGTGTTGGACATGGTCCTATTTGACCCGAATTTTTGGGTATTTAGTTAGTGGGACTGTCGCACACAACTTTAATTATGGAACCGTTCGAATTCGATTCAATTAGATTTGATTCGGTTCTCGAATTTCGTACAATAATTAAATTTTTAAATATTTATAACAACGCTACATTAATTCAACTAATGACTTGTTCAATCTTAACTTTTATAAAATAATGTAATCAAATTTCATGATATTTTATGCTCATCTCTTTGCTGAGTTTTTCATACATTTAACTGTTAAAATCACAAGAAGAAGAAAACAAGCCCACAATAATAAAGAGATGTGAAGCTGAGCTTTCAATTTGATTTCTTCAATAAGAGATTTAGGTAGATTTTAGATCAATTAGATTAAATTGGGCTTGGGTTGAAATTTAATAATAGAAAAATCATATTTTGGGCTTGAGTTAAATTAATTAGTTAACAAATTTAATTAATAAAATAAAATAAAATAATTGTACTTATTTAAAATAAAAAAATTAAGGATATTCGATTTTTCGGTTCTTGATTTGAGAATCGAACCAAACCTATCGATTCTTAATTTAGATATTCGTTTAGATATTTAATTTAAGAGGAACCACTCGATTCAGTTTGAAATTTTTGTCCAACCCTAAATGGAAGCAAACAAATATTCCATGGAATTGAAGAATGGAAACAATAGGCAGAGAAGAACCTGGGACTCGTTGGTCTACTTTATTACTTTTACACAATTTATTAGCTTGTGGTTCATATTTTTTACTAAACAATAGGTCGACGTCATTTTTATGAGTTTAGTGGTCACAATTCGATCACTTTAAAATTTAGTGAGCAATCGAAGACGTTTTTCAAAGTTTAGTGAATAATCAAAGACATTTTTCAAAGTTTAGTGAGTAATCGAAAACGTAGCAATTTATTAACAGCGCGACAAGGTGCCACGTGTGCATTTTGTTAGCCACGTTACTAATTTCGTTAAAGGTTTGAAATGGATGTTATGCTAATAAGTAACGTCCAAAGCTTGGATAAGTTTAGTGGTCAAAATTCGACATTTCAAAATTTAGTGAGCAATCGAAGACACAAACATAAGTTCAGTGACCATTGGGATAATCAACTCGATTATGAATTTTTAGAGGAGGAGAATCCACTATAATCAATAGCTTTGTATTTACAATATAAGATTTCAATAATCTCAATTGAAATCCAAACTTTCAAGAATGTTGTATGAATATTCTCTCTCTTTTCTCTTAATTGTCTATACATTACAAGCCGTGACACACACACACACACACACACACACATATAAACTCTAGAGACAAGTTATAGGAGAATATGAGTCCAAAATTGCGTCAAAAAATGGAACGGGCCTGGGCCGGATAAATCTGTTGCTTAAGTGTCGGCGAGTGACAGTCCCTCGCTCGAGCGACGGGGTAGCGACACGTGAGCGACAAACTCGTAGGTTGTTTTCTACCAAGGTCTCTCGAGTGGCTAACTAGTGACAGACTAGCAAAAATGATTAAATAAATAATAATGACGACTTTCTATTTATAAGAGAAAATAGGATAAAATCAAAATATTCAATCTGTAGGAAAAACTCCGTCTCTCTTCCAACTAGAATGCTTTCTTGGAATTCTTTATAAATGTGAAATTATTAAACTCTTCTTAATAAAAATTTGGTCCATATAACGGCAATACATAGACTCTACAACCTCTACTTCCTCTTCTACCTCAAGCAATGCAACCCAGCCCTTCCCCCACCATGGTCTTGTCGTTGTCGTTGCCACCTCAGCATTATCCAAATTTTAACCACCACATTGAATCAAAACACAGCAAAAAATTTGCTGTGTTTACTGCAAGGAAAAAATATGTAAGAACTTTTACCACCTCTCTCTCTCTCTCTCTCTCTCTCTCTTTTTATTTTTTATTTTTATGACGAGTTCATAGAAATTAGCACAAAGTCATGTTAATTCAGTCTAATATAGCAGTCAGTCAACCATTGCACTCTTATTGGAATTTTTTCTTTCTATTTTTCCATTCAAACTCTTTTAAAAATTATCAAGTAAAAGCATGT
The DNA here is from genome assembly GCA_903798345.1 of Fraxinus anomala. NCBI lineage: Eukaryota > Viridiplantae > Streptophyta > Magnoliopsida > Lamiales > Oleaceae > Fraxinus > Fraxinus anomala. The sequence goes on along the minus strand of CAIGRN010084956.1, from coordinate 1,198 downwards.
AGTAATCTTAAGTAGAAGTTTCAAAATGCTTGAAATTGATGCTTCAAAGAATTCAAATGTCTTAGTGGGGTTCATAGTTCACTCACGGTTCAAACAAATTACTTCCATCAATTCGATAAAATATAATTTATTTGAAAGTCGTGATGTCAAATTAAGTTATCTACGATATTATCCAATTCATTCAAAATGTATACATATCTAGAAGTCACTATTTCAACGGCTAAATAAGTAATCACCCAATTATGAGGTAGGTGATAGTATAATCTCTAAGAATAAAAAAAACCTAAATTTATTCGCTAGTACAATTAAACTTCTATAAATCTATAGTTTTGAGGTCGAGGATTAATTTAGAATAAATTTAAAAAACAATAAATTATTAATTACTATTTTGTGGATTAATAAATAAATAACTAATTAATTTATCAAGGTATTCCTTATCCAAATATGTTAACTAATGAACACATAATTGAGAGCGTCATGGAGAATGATCAAGATGGTGAAGTTAAAAATGATGGTTCTATTATGGAGCCGATTTCACGAAAAGAAGATCTTGAAGCGATGATGACATTGTATAAATTTTTGGTGCAGTATGAAAATCCATAACAAAACTTCTTGAGACATTAAGAAAAGTTAGAGATGAGATCGAGACATTAATAATGATCGAATCATTAGCACTGTGTTAAGTAAATTATTAATTTATCTAACATGTGAGATATACATGAATTTTTCATTATGTATTATTTTACAAATTTAATGAATTAATTATTTAACACATTATCTTCAAATTGGGACTTACCAATAATATTATTTATTCGATGTTACTAATTTACTGCGTACGATAATGAATTATTTTTTAGGTGACAGATGGTAGATGCGTTCCTTGACTGACGATAGGCATTTTAAATTATTTCCTATGAAACTGGTAAAAGGGAGAAATAAAAAATTCAGACGCCATAGTCGTCAAAAGTGACCACCTGCAAGAATAATAAATAATATTGCCACGCCCACCAGATCTCCCATTCAGCTTTACTATAAATAAAGGTACTTCTTCTGTATCTAATCAGCAGCACAAACTTGAGCTATATTAGTCTATACTTTCAGCATAAATTGTTTTTGTGCTGATACCGGAATAATTTCTTTTTCTTATTCTTCATCTTGTTCTATTTTCAATTGGTGAATCAGAATGGCCCCAGCTCTT
>CAIGRN010084950.1:0-18888 GCA_903798345.1 Fraxinus anomala | reverse complement strand
GGGGTGTCGAATAATTTGCAATAAAAAAATAACAATTTCATATGTGCAAATAAAAGAGGATGGTGAAGGACTCTACTTGCCCATTCAAGAAAAGACTCAAAAGTTTTCACCGTCTCCTTTCTTAAAAGTATATCAACTATATTAAACAACAAGCGAACACTCGAACGTGAAAGCAATGGCTCACCGACGAACGGACAAGCACAAAAGGGGAAATGGGGCCACAATCCCATATAAAACTTTGTACTTTTTCTCTTATACAGAACATTCCTCACCAAACTTGAATGATGCCGAACCCAGCCCAATAGAGTAAGGCTATCATCACAAAATTGAAAGATAGGCACCTTCCAATTGATGCCCATGTAAAACAAGGTTAAGGTAAAAATTGAATTTAATGCATACAAAAGTTCTTCTCAATCCACATACAGAATTACCATGCCAGGGTCATAGTCAAACTATGAGTAACTAATCAAGGGCAATCATATACTTATCACAAAGTACTGTGAACATACTGGGCATTCATGTGGCTTGCCCTTCTCTAGCCAAAACCAAACAACATCGTGTTCATCCACTATAAAATTTTCCAGGAGAGAGTTGATCAAAAACCAAATAAAGTGTGGCTACGTGAACTATCAAGTACAAATATCACTGAATTAATAGAAAAGCATATAGATAGCTAAAACCTACCGCCTTCAGCTCCAGGGTATCCCACGATTCTTTTATCATAGAAAGACTTGATCACAGAAGGTGTTTCCTAAAATCAAACAAAATGCTGTAATAGATCAAATCCGAAGCATCAAAGAATGAGATAAGAAGCAACGAAGTGAAGTAGTGGAATGTGTAAAGAAAAAAATAAAAGATTTCAGTATATGGATGTATTTTCAGAAAAGACCAGGATGAAGATGATGATTTAATATTATAAACTGTAAAGATAAAGATTAACGTTAAATACAAAGGGCATTTACATCGTCACGAGAGTGGAGACTCCTTTCTGATTTAAAAGGTTTACTATTTCATTGCCTGATCATTTCATTTCGTTGCTTGAGGGAGAAGATATAAACGCTTCAAAGTTGACAAGCAGTGAATAGAAAATTACGGAAGGCAATAGCATGACTATTTAAGTTGATTGAGTAGCCTCAAACAAAAATCCTAATCCCTGAGAATAGCAATTAAATTCAATTTATTTCTCAAAAGAAAGGGATGCTTGGGGAAATAGAACATCATTGCTACTTCATCATCGTGCGCAAATCTAACACAAAAGTAACATCAGACATGTAGGAAAACTTCTAAAGAGTGCTAACACCATGTTTATAATCAAATCAGGAAAGTTCATTGAGCAAGCTAGGGAAAGAAGTAATATGGAGCCCAAAAAATATGCAGCGATCCATTTGCTGGTAAGTTGAATCTTTGAGAAAATCAAGACAATAAAAAGGGCAAAAGAATTTTAAAAGCAAAAGAAGTCAGAAGCCAAATAAACTATAAAGAATCTATAATCACAATTTTTAACATTCATACCAACTCTTTTGAATTTATAATCTAAAATAGTCTAAAATAATGAATAAGGTACTCTTTATCATTCTAAATATCCCATACCATAAATCCTAACCAATGGACCCATCTTTTTTTTTTTAATACCCTGGTGTCCACCTTCGGCGACTAGCCCTAGGGTCTGCGATCCAACCCCTCATCACACAGACAACGTAAACCGCAGGATGTACCCCAAACTGGCCAAGGTCCAAGAGCCCCCCACCGAACTGCCAAAGTGTCGAGCGAGTCAAACTCATTTTGCACCTTGCCTTCCAAGAGAACTCCTGCCTTCTAGTATAAATTCCGCCTTCCAGGAAAGAGCATACTTTCCAAGAGCCCCATAAATTGAACCCGCGACCTCTGATTTGCTAGCATTGAAGAGCCCCATTCTTTGCCAGTTGGAATGTACCTCGGGGGGCGGGACCCATCATTATTTTGATTGAACTTCAAGTGAACTTCCATTTTACCATGTGGAATATCAGCTTATAAGAATCGGTAGACAACGGACCATCTACAGAAGTAATTGATCAACACAAACTTTCTTAATAAAGACAAGATTGCACACTAACCTTTGTTCCAAAGGGTCAAGAGGGATAGTTAATTTCCAAAATGTTTTTTTCCCTAATCCGAATAATACAATAATCAGAACAATATTAATAAACTAAATATTTTACTTTAATATTAATGAAACAGAACCTCCACAAACATAAATGAATAATATAAAAATTCTCACTTCGAGTTCAGCTTGGAGCTCTTCACGCTCATGACCAGTTGCAATCGGCATTATATTCTCCACTCTTTTCAGTGAAGTCACATTCCCTATTCAACACATCGCATTCCCCAAAATTAAATCTACACAATTCACTGAAATGAAACTTACATTGAACTGTATATTTTTAATGAAAAGATGAACATGTAAAATGAAATCAAGGAAAGAAAATAAGGTCAAGAGAAGTACCAGATGCAGTACTGATTTGGCGATTAGACATTGGGGAGCGAGCCATTGAACGGTGCCAGAGCAAGGGATAAAACAATTCGAGTGTGAAATCGATTGGGCTTGGGCGTGGATCGGATCGAGCTAAGAGTTCGGAGGTGGACAGAGAGCCTTCTCCACATGTTTTTCCTCCGCAATTCCTATTAGGGTTTGAATTGTGTGATCTCAGGTAGCCCCTGTTTCTTTGAGAATTGATATGGAAGAGGAATGAGAAACTCCACACAATGACAAGCAGAGATGCCGAACCCAGCCCAACAAACGGCTGAAAGCCTGTAACAAAACAATTCATAAACCAACAAAAACAGCAAACCTGTCCCAAATCTTGCACAGCCACAGCTAGCAGTTGTACTTGCTACGCAGTAACAATCTTTTGATTGCAACCATTTCCATCCTTGATTGAACAACCCAATATCCTCCATCACTTAAATAACCCTTCAAAATCCTGATCACCAGTCAGCTACAACAAAAATTCATATAAGCCAAATCCCGCAATAACAAAAATTAATATTTCATCAAATTTCCCTAAATTCTGCTATTGATAACATTTAACTAGAGATGGGATAAGTCCATATCTCCAAAAGAATAATGCTACGTCACTAAGTTCCATACTTATAAAGCAAGATCTTGATCTAACTTAATTTCCACCATCTAGAGCCACGAGTAACAATCCCAGTTAATGAATTCACAGCAACACTTACATGATATAATTGGTTTTCTGACTGAAAAAATGATTTCACAAATCTCACGGACTGCTCCAACAAGCTCAGCTGATTCCGGACAAAATTGAGGCTGACCCATGGTAGAACTAGATGTGTCTGGTTGAGAGAAATGTGGTGGTGGTACTCCACGATCGAGAGGGTGGCTGGATGTGGAAGCAACTGGGGAAAAATTGTGACTGCGCTCGTAGTTATGGATGGAAATTGGAGCAGTTTTCGACGGTCTGGTGGGTAGGCAATGGTTGGAGGTTGAAGATGGAGGTGAGGGGTGCCGGTGGTGTGGGGGTCCGACGGCTTAGGTGGCGGGTGGTGAAAGTTATTGATGGAAGGAGGTGGCAGGTCGGTAGATCAAGAAAGAGGAAGAATTTCGGGGAAAATGGAAAAAGAGGCCGTTTTCCACGTTTTGGTTCTGTCGTGTGTTTCGGGAAGAAAATGCTCAAAACGTCTTTTTAAACGTAAAAAGACGTTTTGAGTTTTCGATATAATTTTTTTTTTCAAAAATTCATTTTCAAAAACAGGGAAGAAAATACATTTTCACTGTTTTGAAAAATCGAAAACAGAAAACGGTGAATTCATTTTAAATTTTGTGGTTTGACTGTCCATTTTGAGATTGTTGAAAATGTGTTCTTTTTGTTATTTTGAAATATTATTTTCAAAAACGAAAAATTGGAAAATGTGTTCTCTTCTTCCCGTCTTTCTCTCTCTATCTCTTCTTCACTTCTTCATGTCTCTCTCTCTCTCTCTCTCTTCTTCTCCTCCTCACTACACCTCTCAAGGCCGACGGCTCTGAAGATCGGCATCTTCTGCTGTTGGGTGTGGCGGTGGTGTCGTCGTCTCTCTCTCTCTCTTCTTCCCCTCCTCTCTACAGTTGGTTGGATGCGACGGTGCCGATTGTGTGGTTTTGGATCGATTGTGTGCTGTTGGGTGTGGCGGTGGGTCGCCACTATGAAAAACCACCTGAAAACAGGTGGTGTGTGGTGGTTTTGGTAGGGCGGCGGCGACGGTGTGGTACAGGTGGTGTATGTAGGAGGCGATGACCGTGGTTTTTGTTGGTGGCATAACTAAAAAATAGCCAAAATGCGTTTTAAAAATTTTGGCTTGATTTTAATTGAAAACACCCAAAACGAAATTTTTGACGGTTTCGATTTTCTTTGTAAATTTTAAACTCATTTTTAGAAATTCGTCTTTGAAAATAGGTAAGTAAATGTATTTTCATTTTTTTGGAAAATCGAAAACAAAAAAGGGGATGAAAACAGCAAAGAGAACAATCCCTTAGGTTCTGAAAATTGACAAATCATTGGGTTAATAGTAGGGCTGGACAAAACTACCGAACTGAACCGAATCCAAACTGAGCTGTTCTTCTTAAGTTAAATACCCAAATAGGTATTTGAATGGAGAACCGACGTGTTTGGTTTGGTTCTCGATTCTAGACCAAGAACCGAAGAAACCGAATAAGAACTGAATCTCTCTAATTTTTGAAATTTTTATCTTAAATAAGTCAAATTATTTAATTTTTTAAAATAAATTGCTAACTTATTAATTTAGTCCAAACCCAAAATATGATTTTACTATTTTTAATTTTCAGTCAAGCTCAATTTAATCAAATTGACTTAAATTTTACTCAAATTTCTTATTCTACTGCAGTATCGTTTCTACCATTCTATTATTGTGAATTAACCATCTTTTTCTTCATGTGATTTTAACAGTCAAATCTATGAAGAACACAATAAAGAGAGGTGCAAAANAGTATCGTTTCTATCATTCTATTATTGTGAATTAACCATCTTTTTCTTCATGTGATTTTAACAGTCAAATCTATGAAGAACACAATAAAGAGAGGTGCAAAAGATATAATGAGATTGGACTACGTTATTTTGTAAGAGGTAAGATTGACTATATCATAGTCGAATTAATGTAGTGTTGTTGTAATATAAAAAAATTAATATTGTACGGAACCCCGAAATCGAATCGAACCGAACTTAACTGAATCGAATGGAATCGAACCCGACCGGTTCTACAATTAAAGTTAGATCCGACGATTTCATTTACTAAATACCCAAAAATTTCGGGTTTGGTTCGATTCTCTTTAGAACCCAACGGAACCGCGCCATGTCCAACCCTAGTTAATAGAGAGGTAACCATCCTAGAAGAAATCCCCAATCTCTCTCATCAACCCCAATCTTTGATAACTTTGCTCAATGATTGATTAAGATAACTTTGCACAATTTTTGTTTGGGATGGATGTGGTAGGTGGGGGAAGAATACGAAGTGGCGTGGAACAAGGTAGGGTGAAGAAGAAAATAAAATTTTAAAAGTTTGAAATCGTGGTTGGCACATATAAAAAATTTGAATATAATTTGTAAAAATAAAATAAATTGTTTGAGATCACAACTGCAATTATTTCTTTCAATTTTGGCAATTTTTTTTACCATTTTTAACGGTTAAGCTAACGAATTGGACAATAAGAGGTGAATCGTACTTTAATGTTCATACGGGTTTTTTCTCACCTCAAATATTGTATTCTGCAATCAAAGTTTTAAATATGAACGTTTTCTGCGATTTCCAAAATCACAACTTCAAAGATTGGTTGCCTTGTCTTCAACTGAGGTTGAATATATAGCTGCTACTGAGTGAGTTAAAGAATGTCTCTGGATGAAAGGTTTACTAAAAGAGTTAGGTCTTCGTTCTGATAATCAAAGTGCTATTTTCTTATGTAAAAATTCAATATTTCATGATAGAACTAGACATGTAAATATTAAGTTTCATTTCATTAAAGACAATTGAAAAATGTGATATTAAGTTGATTAAAATACCCACAAAGGTAAATTTTGCTGATGCAAGTACTAAGATAATACCACAAAATAAATTCAATGATTCCTTGAGATCATTGAGCCCTTGTTTGGCACAAATTAAAATTTGATTTTACCTTGAAATTATTGAGACTCTGTTTGGTACAAATTAAAATTTGATTTTAATTTTAAGTTAAAGCCAACAATTAATTTTAAACACACAATAACGTGACTCATAACTTTTCAATCACATATTTCAAACTTTTATCAAAATCTTATGAAAATCTAATTTTAATTTACAACAACCAGTGCTGAATCTTGAATCCAACTAACTTTTTGTTTTTGTAAATAAGAGTAAATGAAGTCTACTGATTAAGTTTGAGTCCACATCTAGTAGGGTCCCAAATTACGGCAAAGGTTAAGATTGTGGGTTTTGTTGCTGGAATTTGGTAGCCCAATCACTATGGCCCTGAGAGATTGTCCATTACCCGGGCAAAATTGATGATCCAGTTGCCTGAACGTTCTAAATTGGTGAAAACCCGTTTTGTTGAAACATGCTTATAAACTGGTGTTCACTAGTACTTGCTAGGATGCGTTAAACAAGTAAAAATTAATTACAATAAATTTAGAGTCAACTTGTAAACAAATCAGTAGTACTTATGACTTGTAAATATTAGATGTATTGAAAACAACAAATTCGTCTCTTGCAACACAAATTATCCATGGACTAAAACATCCAAGTTCTAGAGAAGAAAAGTTATTAAAAATACTATCTTCCTCAAGTAATTTGCACACCAAATAGCCTGAAACCCATTTTTTCGGCATTTGTTGGAAAAGTTCCCAAAAAATCCCTTTCTCCTCCAGATGCATTTTCATCTTCCCCATTCTGTTGTAAATCCATTTCCTCAACTTCTTCCCCATGATCAATATCATCAGTAGGCTGTGCAATCTGAAGTTGCAATGCATCCTCACCATTCTTACTGGCCAAAATCCCGTCTCCGTGCACACCATCATAATATGCAACATCAATCATACAGAGTTTCCGAACTTCGTTTGATCCATCTCTACATTCATATGCACTAAAAATAATCCTGTCCCTTGGCCTTAGTCCCTTTTCTTTTGCAAATCTATTCCAGCCCCTAGTGAACACGAAACTTTGGCTACTCTTCCAATAGCAATAGCGAAACTTCCATGACCTCATTGATGGATCGAAAAATAGCAGTTCTACTTCCTCCATATTACCTTCATTATTCTCTTCCAAATCAGCTATACGAGGGAAATACTTCACAGCATACTTTTTTGGAATGACAAGACGATTAAGCTTGCTAACGTCGCTCGGTGTGAGTTCCTTCTGGAAAAGTTGTCGGCCTAAAAACCCTGTTGTATTGGGCAAAGTAGCCAAACTATGACCTAATTGGGACCGTGCTGATAGATAATCAGAAAATTTAGACACGTAGGAACCATCTTTGATCATGTTGACGACTACTTCAGTACTGAACTGACCTTGGAAGTTTGGCTCATGGATAGTGACATCACTCAAAGGGAAGTTTCGCTGCGAGTCTCCGTTACGAAGCTTGACAGCTGCACTGTCATATGCCATTGCAGCTTCCTTCTCTGACCTGAAAGTCCCGAGCCAAATGCGCTGATGGTTGGCATATATCTGAGCACCCCAATGCCCATTCTGTTGGCTCACCACTCCTTTGAATTTTGAACCGGAGACAGCGTAATCATGTTTCGGATACTTGTTATGAAGGTGGGAAATACTGTTGGAATCAGAAACTTCCCCTGCTCCAGTTGATGTGCCACCTGATATAACACTCTGTTCTTCCACATTAAATCTGCAATACAAATATGTTACTATGAGGCACTACTTACGAAAGTACTGGCATTGGCCTTATATGATAAAACACAAGAATAAATAGGATAACAAATTGACAACAATGTTATTATATGGAATTATCCACACACTCTAAATCGAACAAGAAATTCATTGAAGATATAGCATCCGAACAATATTTATCATTAGGAGACAAAATACAGACAACTGAAAATATGCACTCATTTGTCCAAAATACATACCCATTACTACTGGCTACTGCATTGACAAGTTGCACGCGAATGCACGAGAAATTCAGGAAATGGTAGAAAATATACATCCAAACTACTGGCTACTGCATTGACAACTTGCAAGTAATTTTGATGTTTCATGCATAGAAGAGTGCATACAAAATAGTTTCTAGTTTCCGTAAGAGATGCTAAATCTTAAAATGGTCGCCACCAAATGTCTAATACTCAAACATGCTTTTGTACGGAATAATTAATTTAAGTTGAGAAGTCCAAAAATACCAGTGCCTTAGAAAAGGGGAATCATGCGACATTGACAGAATATATTGCCCACTTCCTTGACAAATTGTAATGTGGCATTCTATCATTGAACTGTTTAAAAATCAATTGGTTTTTGCACTCAATCATCTACTGCCAACACTGCATCTGTCAAATAGGTGGGCAAAATCATGTGACAAAATGGCTTAACTCTTAAAAAGTTGGCTTAAAATAATTTGAAACATGATTTTCCAAGTCCAAAAGTGAGGTATCATCATGGAATTAGGTCAAAATCTATAGAAAATCACATCATCATTTAAAAATTGTTCCAATACTAAATCTGGTTCCATCAACTTAAAAATCAAGTTGAAAAATCTGGGATCATATATATACATCTCAAAGTTTTTGCATGTGGCTACTGAACAAAATTCGTCTGACATCATAAAAATTCAATCAACATTTCACTAACAAAATATTCGTGCAATAATAGTGTGAGCATGGTGCATATGAACTGCAGCAGAAAGGAAAGAGCCAATAGTATAAATATATAGTGGCAACCAAAAAATAGCTCTTTCCTTTCCATTTTCGATTTTTTTCTGTGTTGGGCAGGATCATAGGCTATGATGCTCGGACTCTGGTACGGATACATATCTAAGTGTCAGATCTTTTATTTTCTAAAATGTAGGATACGTGAATATGGCTAAAAATAGTTCAAATTTCAAATACGGGTACGTGGATACGTGTTTCAAACTTTAATTTTTTTACTAATCCAGAATATCATTTTGAATATACCAAAATTAATTATTCACAAAGAAGGAAGTGGGTATTTAATAAGGGGTTTAAGACGAATAAAATAGAATTTTGGGATTTAGTTTTCAATTATGAAAATTACTAAATATTATATAAAATAGAAAATAAGGAACTTGATTGTAATTTGGACTTAGTGGAGCACTAAGTAGCACTATATGGAATCCATTTTTTTTTTATATAAACAAAACCTTAAACCACCGATACTGAGAGATAAAAGAGGAAAAAGAGGAAGAAAATGGAAAGAAAAAAGAAGAAAAAGAAGGTAAAACCTAATCCGCCGCCTTTCTCCACTCTCTTGGTGACAACGCTAGGTTTATAGAGAGCAAAAGTGGGAAAGAAGAAAAGGGAAAGAAAAGGAAAAGAGAAAAAGGAGGAGGAAGAAGCAAAAACGACGAAGTGTCCGGTTGAAATTTGGAGAATTGACACATCTCATACCCATACCTATGTCGTGCCGTGTCCAACACGGGTACTCTAACTATTTCGAAGAGTCCGAGCATTAGAGATCATGGGAGAAGGAAGGAGAAAGGATAGATCATAATCAAACAAAAATTTAAGATTTGTGAAAGCAAAGGAAACCAAGACCCATAAACAAGTCACTCGAAACCATTAGTTAATTGAAACAACAATGTGAAATCTTGCTAGCTCTTTAATGAATGTAATATATGCCATGACGATGCAATGGATTAACACCGACAGATTAAGGAATCAGTCGTATAGTTTATTGATGCAAGTTAACTAATTAATTACAAGTTGTGAGCTCAATCCATACAAAATGTACTGATTGCAAAGACAATTATGATCTTCTTGCAAAAAATTAGGATTGCAACTAGGTGCTTTAAAGTGAATACTTGAAATTATAATCAGAACATCATTTGATATTTTTTATGAAAGCTTAATTACTACTGAGGAAGGAAAAAGGAAATGAATTCTGCATAATAAGCACTTCTAAGTCATATGCAAAATATTATGATATTAACAAAATAGGTCAGGCATATCAAATTAACTGCTAAATTAGTAACATCCAACACCATGCATCTAAAATTAGGAAGTCTTTATGTGGATTGATAAACACCTTCAAAATAAAATGAATCAACCCTGCGCATCATAGAGCAGGAAGATTAACGTTTGGAAAAATGGAAAAGTGCCATACTAGTCAAATATATTACATAAATGCAAAATTAGTAGGATCCAACACTGCGCACCCAAAATAAAAATTATTCAAGTAAATCAGCGGGAAGATTTAACATGTGAAAAAAAAGAGAGAGAGAGAGAGAGAGAGAACAAAGAAGTAGGTTGTCATACTAAATAAAGATGTTGAATTAGAAGGATCCAACACCGTGTGCTTAGAAACAGAAAGAGTTTGTGTATTAATAGAAACATGTTAAAAACAAAATGAAATAAACTAGCACATGAAGATTATCAAGAGGAGAAAAAAAGAGCCACACTACGAAAGTAGGTCAGATATATTAAGCCCCTATTTGGTACCGATTAAAATCTAAGTTAAAATCAACAATTAATTTTAACAACATATTTTATGGGCCCTACAACTTTTCAACTACCCATTTCATCAACTTCTATCAAAATCTAATAGAAATCTGATTTTAGTCTGCACCAAATAAGAGTTACTCCATGCACCTAAAATACAAAGTATTTACATAGGTTTTGGTCTAGAGAGGAAAAAGATTATATGAAAAGAGGATCTGATTGAAAGTGAAGACAATTACTGAACTATTATATCTTTGGCCAACTTCAAAATCTAATAATAACCTTTCCTGAGAGACAACTTACTTCTTACCGTATGCTAATCCAGGATTCAGAATAACATAAAACAAACAAAATAAATGCACAAACAATGAATGAATATACATGTGAAAAGGAGAGACAAGTGAACAAAGAGATACCAAGCAAAGCGAAATATGAAAATGACAGAAGTATAATCATGAAAAAAGAAAATATCATCATACAGATAGAACCATTTGTTTTTCAGGCGGTTAAAATTTACATAGTCAAAAGCACAGATAAACCTACAACAGCAGTAGAACTGTGGATACATCTATAAATATTCATCAAAGTGGAGAATACATTGCCGGAATTATCCAAATTGAAAGTGTAATTCAAAATTGACCATTACAGTGCTATTACCTGCTGCTACAGCGTTCTGTTAGCGACACAGTTTTGATAACATTTACTATGTAATACAATACATAATTTTAAGTATGATGCATTGAGAATTTGTCATTCGGTATCAAACTTCAATACGAACCAAGCTAAATTACTAGAATTGCACAATTAGTCACCTTTCATTTATAATACCACAAAATTACATAAAGTAGAAACACAATGCCATTCAATTCAGATTATTGGTTTGAAAAAATTGAGATTTTTCTGTGCGACAAACTCGGATACCATTAAAACCATAAAGATAAAGATTGGAATATAAAGTTCTCCTTTGTCCATTTTATACCAGTATATAGACGCATACCTAAGTCCAATGTCCATTCTTGAATCCAAGTAGAATTCTTTGAAGCCTTCTCCAGGTCAATCTATGTGAAATACCAGCACTTTGTCCTGGGAGTTAGGAGTGAAAGCCTGATTACCAATTCTGTGACCTTGCTTGAAGGAAAGCAAAGAAACTTCAATTGTGATTTCAAGATATACAGTTTACTTAATTTTTCATGTACATATAGAAAAACAGATAATAAGCATGGACACGGACACAAAATGATAAGACACAACGGTACACAAATTTCCGAAAAATGACACAAAACACATAGTGGACAAGTTAATTTAAATTCTTTAAAATTTAATAAAAATAACTATTTTGAGTTTTGGTTTTCACTGGTGAAGTCTTTAAAATCGAATGAGTGGCTATTTGTCACATTAAAATAACTGAGTTAAACTTGTACAAAAAAAAAAAGGAAATATCAGACATGTCTTGGAGTTTCTAAGGAGTGTCAGTGTCCATGTCAGACATGGACACTTTGACTTAGTAGGAATGTCCGCGCTTCATAGTTCCCATCAAGTATTATACACGTACTTATAATCTGCCAAGTAATTTTAGGATTTGTTATAATAATATTTCTTTTTACTTTTCAATTCTGTTTCCAATCTTTTTCGGGTGTCCTCAAAATTGTATTTCTTGGTTTACTAGTTTCGGGTTATAATATTTATAAACATCAAGTTCCACAACATATACTTTACTTACTTTTTCCCAATACCCAATTACACACCATTCTTGTTGCTCCAATCCCTTTAAGATGATCTAGGTTAATAACCATTTCGACTAGAACTTACCCAAATTCCACAAGGGAAAATAAGAAGAGAAATGAGCCTAAGCAATCAAATTGCATTGGAAGCTAGGGGGTCAATGTCTATAAATCTTCTTTCTTTGTTTGAACTTTACCCTTTCATCCCCCAAATAAGACTCGAACCCATGCCAATGACCTAGTAAGTATTCGCTTTTACTACTTGAATTGGCATTGATATCTCAATAATCTTCTTTCTCCCATTACATGTGAAGAAAACTTTGATGAAATTCACATAAAAGCAAATGCACCAAATTTTAGGAACATAAAACTAAGGTGTTAGTAATGATAGTGAGGCATATAAAAAGAAAACAGAAACGATTTCACCTTAGGCTTACACACTCGTATAACTTAAATTCGAAGGCAGACAGCAGTGAAATGCGCACCAAATTATACATTAATTAAGGTCAACGCAAACAGATATCATATCACTTGGTTTCTATAGCAAAAGAAGGTCCAAATGGAAAAGTAAATAAACAAAATAATTATCAAGAAAATCAAGAAGGTGAGTCACTTGGCAAGATCACACACACTATCTAAACTCAAGTGATGATTTTAATACTTGGATACTAAACTATTAAGACACTAATGGCGTGTTTAAAAGTGGATTTCACAGTATTAGACAATACCAAACAAGAAAACAAAGTTAGAATCTCATCCATAATGTCTAATCCTATCCGGTACATGCATACCAAACTTAATGAAAATGCAGATAACATATAAATGAAAATTTTCTAGCATATTTCAAATTATGAAAATAAGCCCTTGTTTGATCCCCATTATTTTCAAACTACATTTTTATGTGTCTTCTTTTCAACCACATATTTTTTAATAAAATATCATTATACGCAACCCAAAATTTTTCCTTATTTTTTAACAACACATCATCTATCAATCTACTATTCCAAAATGCATTCTTAGCAAAAAATGGGCCTCAAACAAGCGCTAAATCATTAAAATTCGAGATACGTGAACACTGGGCATACCAGGTCGGGAGATTCAATTGAAAAAGAGAAGAGAACCACCTTCATATCAATTAAACAACTAGAAACCAAAGATTGTGAGATTCTCTTAGTTGTTTACTAAATAATCTTCTCTCCCACTAAATAGAGGAGTTTTCTGATGTGAGATTCTCTGAGTTGTTTTCTGAATAATCTTCTTTCTCCCACTATATGTAGAAGTTTTCTGAATAATCTTCTTTCTACAATGTTATGGAACTTTCACTCATTTATGATTGTTTAATAATGATTGTTTAATATTCTTAATTACACTGCAAAAGTCGAAGCTGGCAGAATATTGTCCTCGAAATATCATACTGGCATAAAAGTTGTGCAATGAATGAATTTAGACCCATATTGATATATGAACCAAACGAACTAGATAAAAACGAGTCAGGTAGCTGCATAAGTTTATTGAAAATGTGGCTTAGTTTGTTGTTGTACATCATACATCTTAAATTGTTGATATACTTGGATCACTGAAAAATGATTTTTCTTATAAAAATGGATATATCCAATTAGATCCCTTTATACATGACATATAATAATTTAATTATTTCACAATTATCTCTACATAAAAATTTCAAGAAGAGATAACAACATTTGCCCGCCCAACCTGCTTATCTACTCAAGGTCATGGCGGAACTAGACATCAATTAAGTCATGGGTACAAAAAAGAATAATGATATTCCTCATTAGTAAATATCATCAATAGTCTAACTGGCAGTGAACCCATAAATTTATTGATCAATGCATTAAAATGCATCAAAACTCTATTAGACAATGAATCACAAGATCTATTGTCACCTAAGCTGATGATGATGTCTACAAATAATGAATGACATTAATTAACAAAACGACCTAAATTTAACTTGTTAATATTATAATTATTTGAAAGAGCCATCAGATTAAATTCAACAAATTCCAAATGGAGAACATAACACGAGTATTACCAACACGAAAATTTATTAAATTTCTTCCACTGCAGATCTCCTTCAAGAATTCTTTAGACTACATGATCCATGAACAAATCAATAGAGTACTTAAATACCCAACTTTCCATTAAATTACACATCGATGACATTAAGGACGAAACATTTAAGGCCAATATTCAATAAAATACAAATAGACATCAAACTGAGTTCATAAAAGAGAACACGATACTCTTTCAGGAATGTGTAAATATTTAAACGAAGATAATCCAGAATTAGTATCTACTAAAGCAAACAACTGTTCAAACATTCCGAAGTATTAATATAACTAAAACTATATCAATTTGCCCCAAGACGAAAATCTGATAACATCAACACAAATGTGAAACTTGTGATAGCATGAAACCAAACCAGTATATAGAAACAGTACCTGAGTGATCGAGTTTTTGTCTATTGGACCCAGAACCAAGTATTAACTGCTGTCAAAACATTAATCGCAATCAGGGCTTATATAATTTCAAGGAAAACGAAGGAATCGTTACCAGAAAGGAAATAAAATAAATCATCGGGCAAATTCGAAACCTGTAAAGGAATTTCCTTTCTTGTTCGTATAGACATGACTTTATGAATATATGGCCATAGGAGGAAACAAAAATCTTCCCATATTTGAGTTGCGTCCATAATATTGTAATTTTCAGTGAGAACACTTCCTCGCAAACAATAGAAAATTAAATATTACCATATCAGATAAAATATGCATAGTTTAGGAGATAAAAATTCACATAAAATATAAAATCACATATTACCTTTACAAATAAAATTACAAGTTTTGCATAAAACGACCTGTCTGAGAAACATAAGGCTGATATCACTGAAGGAACGGATCAAGAATTGGGTAAATTATTTGCCCAAAATCAGAAAAATTGTCATAAAAACAAAGGAGTTAGGTTTTCATATTCTTATTTTATTCGCAAGACCAAGATGGCCCTAGAAATCGACACTTTTTTCCGTTAAATCAGAACAGTAACCAGGCGTACCTTCTCAAACCCACTTCGTCCTCTCCAGAAGCAACATAAAAAATCACGCTCAACAGATCCATCAATCATGATTTATTTTCATTTGGATTAGGTAAAACCGAAAAAAAAATAAAATAAAAAAATTGCATAAACAAAACCACATCGAGAAGAGCAAAAGGAAGTGTGTATTTTTTGTTAGTGTGTGTGTATGTTTTTGTGTGCTAAATATATTGGGATAAATAATGTTATAATACAAAAGGAGAGGGGCCTGTGGGTGATTTCGTGTCATGTGGTGGTGGTGACACAGAAGCGGCAGCAGTATATGGATAGGCTTGAAGTGCCGTGTCAAAATGAATAATATTTTCCGTCACCTTTTGGAATTGCAGGCAGCCCTCCTTGGATTAGGTAAAACCGAAAAAAAATAAAATAAAAAAATTGCATAAACAAAACCACATCGAGAAGAGCAAAAGGAAGTGTGTATTTTTTGTTAGTGTGTGTGTATGTTTTTGTGTGCTAAATATTTTGGGATAAATAATGTTATAATACAAAAGGAGAGGGGCCTGTGGGTGATTTCGTGTCATGTGGTGGTGGTGACACAGAAGCGGCAGCAGTATATGGATGGGCTTGAAGTGCCGTGTCAAAATGAATAATATTTTCCGTCAGCTTTTGGAATTGCAGGCAGCCCTCCATTTTCCTTTACTCTTTTCAGCTTTTTCCACAGGGGAGAGGTGGTGATAAATGCTATATATTAAACCAGAAAGGGAAAATCGAGAAGTGAGCTGACAGTAAGAGTAGTGAGCACGCGCATCCACAAAGGTATACTTTTTATACAATTGTCTGCGTGTGCTCACTCTCTTCTGTCAGTACTCTATCGATCGTGTCCTCCTGATAAATTGACACAAAACTCATAGATTTATTGACAGAAATGCTATATATGTTTTTGACTAACATTATGTTCAGATCTGAAAACCAAAGAAGACCACTTTTAGAAAGAAAAACCCTTTGCTATAAAAGCATACAGAAATCATCAAAACAACTAGGGTTTTATAGTCACTGTGTGGATAGATATTCATCCGTTTGTGTGCGCGCGCCAATAAAACCTAATCCACCCCCTCAGTAAAGCTTGCAGCATCTCTTTCTTCAATAGAATCTTTCATTTTCATTTTCATTATCTTTATGTATAAAACTAATCGAGAAACGCCATTGATAATTTCCGAACTGTTGATTCAAGAATACAGTTTTACAGAAGAAGACATAAAGAGGCAAGTGACGATAGTGGGGTTGAGGTGGGGAGAGTACGGTATCCATGGCATGTGAGAACTTTTACTTTCTCCTCCACTACTTAATTGTCGTTTGGTTTTTATCCATCCAATCTATCCATCCATCCCTTCATCAGCGTACACCAGAAGGACAAAATCACTTGCGGGTGGGGTTTGCAGAAGGCTTTAGGAAGAGAAATGGATTGATTGGTCGGGAGTATTTGGGGCTTCGTGGAGCTACAGGTAAATGTCGGATTGACTTTCCCGGTTCTTCTAATGTAAAGATTGTTACAGAGAAGAATTCTAAGCCGTTGGATTAAATGCTTGTGGGGGCCCTTCAGTTCTTGACGAATGGATTTTATTGGAAGTTGGGCTGCGTCATTTCAAGGAGACAGAGATTCAAGAAAGAACCAGAGCTTTTTAGAAATACAAACTAACGATTCTTTTTCCTTTTTTTTCTTTTGCTTCTCGAGACATTAGAGATTTAATGGTGGCATTGGTTTGATTTGGAACATGCTTAGGCGTGCTTAAGATTTATTATTCTTTAAAAAGAAAGTAAATTTAGTTTTTTAATAAAGTTGCAAAGGCATTTTAAGGACAATTTTGCTCTCCCTTGGTGAGTTGTGTGTTTTGATCTTAAAATTTCGCAAGATTAAAGTATCAACAGATGCTTGCTTCCTCTCTATCCACCTGTTGAATATCTTGCATACGTAGCATTGTTAGTTTGTAAAGGTTTCCATCTAAAAGAGTGTTACGACCATTATTTGCACTGTCAAATTAGTGTTGAAGAATATGTCAAGTATGCAAGAGGAACAAAATGAACAAAGTTATGACTAGTGAAAGCTTTAAATTAATCGATTATTTAGATTCAATGTTCGAAATTACACAATTAAAATCAACAAATTGTTTATAGATGATTGGATCAAACAAGTCAATTTGTCCTAAATTTAATACCACAATCAATAAATGAAATAATAAAGAACACCAAAAATCATCAAGGAAAAACTCCAACTAGATAAAACACCGAGGACTTTGCCATTTAGTAATCCATTATAAATTTAAGCAAACTTATTATACAGTCTAAACCCGTCTACCCCGTAGAACTTCTGACATCAATTCCTATTGTCTCCCTTGATCCTACTGGAGGTGTGCTCATTCAAAACAAATCCTGATTCCTGGTTATACCTTAATCCTCCTCGACCGCGTGCTCTTGACACTAGATCCCAACTCCGGTACCTCACATCAATCCTCCTGAATTTGTGGTTTTGCAACAACTCATGATCTCTAGTATCGATTTATCGCGGTGGATTAGGTGGTTTGGAGTTTGATCAAAAGATCTCGTATGTTTTGATTTGTAGTTTGATATGAAACAATATGGCTAAATCAACAAAATATATTTTGGAAAATTTTATGCATTAAGTAATATGTGGTGGTTGAATCTTAAAATCCATGAATGTTTTGGATCATTAAATAATTTATCTCTTATATATATATATATAGGAAAAAGTGTTTGGGATGAAAGGGGATTGAAAAACCAAATGTTTGAAATAAAACAGATTTTTGAACGTCGATCCGTCGCTCGAGCGTCAAGCTACGACGGCGAGCAATAGCTGAGCGGTCATCACTATTTTTATCATAATGTTCTATCTCGATATTCAATTGAAGTGATTCAAAATAAGTTGGAAAGCTAACTCAAAAGGCTACAATTATTCTAGAAATAGCCTTGTCCAAATTCCAATATTTTCTATGTGAAAAATGTATTATAAGTTACGACTGAAAATTTGTGACTTCTAATTGCATTACAATGATCATATGTGACCTTCTTGGACATCTTAGAGTCTTTCAAGATCTATACTACCAATTCCAACTCTTTTGCAATAATTAGGAATTAATAACTCCTATTTTGAGTTTGATTACAACTTGATAAACTCTTGATACGATTCAATCATGACATGATTTCAATTAAAGAAATGGACTTAACAATCTCCCATTTGGCATTCCATGACAAAATCATATTTATTGCAAAGTCAATAAATCCAAAACTACCTAAAAATAAATTTTCACAATTTTCTTCGTACTTAGTCAACCTATTTCTTGGAACACATGGAAACAACAATAACACATGAAAAGCAAGAGGAAATTAACAAAACCAAAATCATATAACTAAATAAAACACATAATAAAACATGTGTAACACTGAAACGTGCAATATCATGTGAATTA
>CAIGRN010084908.1:0-21881 GCA_903798345.1 Fraxinus anomala | reverse complement strand
GAGTTTACCTTGGTCAAAGATTTCATTATCAACTTAACTAGATAAAATATAGATCATAATCTCTTACTATCTAAGAGTGACGAATCCTCTATTGATCATTCACAACCTTCATATGATTCTTGACATACTCGAACGATGTCGTATTAGCAACCCTTGACAGAGGAACATCCAACATCACCAAAGTATGACTGTCATCATATAAGCCACTATGATGACCTCAAGTCAAAGGACCAATTCTACTACCGAATATTAGACATTAGCCACTGACACTCAGATAGTTATCCATGTGAAATCTCCCAATGAGTCTCCAATGTTTTGTTCTATAACAAAACATCCACGTGTTCATTCAAGTGTCACCACACTTTAGCTTGTGAGATCAATTACTTACTTCACAAGTAAAAATGACATACGTGATGGTCTATCCGTAATAACGATATCCGNTTAAGTGTCACAATACTTTAGCTTGTGAGATCAGTTACTTACTTTACAAGTAAGAAATGTCACACGTGATGGTCTATTCGTAATAACGATATCAGTATCTTGTTATTATTTATGACCACGGATGATTTAAGATTCAGTCATATTGTAATTTTTATCTCACAATCACAACTCCTTGTGATTATCAAATTACTAAGACTTGAATCTACGGATTCTATTATTTAATTTATTAGAACATTAATTCAATTAAATAATAGATCTTGCCATAAATATGCATCAATTATATATATTAAAGGTATTTATGTCCAAAGTTGATTGGATTTAGGGTATAACATTTACATAAACATGGACTTCTGGCTTGCGATTGCATGGTACACCTCTACCAGCAAGAAATATGATATTTCTACAGCAGGGATAAGTCATGTGATCGCATGACTAAGTGTCAAAATTTATTTGAACCTTGATGCTACTATCCAAACTGCACAACTTATTCACCCCGACGACCAGACCCCGACCCCAACCCCGAGTGCCTCTTTTTCTTTTTTTGGCCCAATTTAGACACATCGACCTAATTATGCAAAAATTAATGGAAATGTACCTAAATGCGAATGCAATCCTACTAAACTACATGCAACGTAATATAAGAACTACGAAATGAGTAAGGGATATAGAAAATGAGTTGTCTCCCATCAATCGCTCAATTTATATCTCAAGCAATACTAAACCTATCCTCACATGTGAACTTACAATATCTCTATAAGGATTGCGAACATATAATGATACATTTAATCATTAGACATTTAATTAAATCATGCAAGGGATATAAAATAATTATTTCTAATCAATCCAATTAAGGATCATTAAATTTAAAGCTAAAATCATATAACCATTCAAACTAAACAAGTATTAAACATCAAAGTCTCAAAATTGGAACTAAAACTTCAAATACTAGGCTCATCATCATCCCAATGATTAGAAACTTAGCCAAGCTTCATAAAGTTACCAAAATATATGATTGACTATTGAAACATCATTCAAATTTTAATTATAGAAAGAAAAAGGGAAAATACTTGAATTCTTGAATTTCTTCACACTTCTAGAATAATCTCCTTGAGTCTTTGTACGACAAATTTCATGTATTAAAATACAGAAATCGTTACAAATTGTATGTTTGAGAAATACAAGTGGATTTTAATCTTCTTGTAATTGCAGAATTACAAAATCATTTGATTAATGATTTGAATTTCTGAAAACAAGGGGTCATGTGGCTTGAATCTTGGAATTCGAGATTTGTAAAGAATTTGATTTGTCGAGAACTTGACTTGTTTGATACTTGAATTTCAGGGCTTTTATTTGTACTTCGAGGCTTGGATTTGAATTTGATTTGATTTGAAGAAGACTTTGATCTTCTTGGATTTGACTTGAACTTGCTTAATTGGAAAAAGACTTTGATCTTATTGGTGTTTTCCGTACTTAGGCTTGAAAGGATTTCTTCTCTTCCTCCGATTTTGAAATTTCTTCAGCACTTCGTGATTTTCTCTTACACCTTCACTTATGTAATTTTATGGACCTTTAGACCTATTTATAGGGAAATTCATAACCAATTTTGTAATCACCCAATTATCTTTAATTAAAATGAATAATTGAGTAGTCATGAGTTTTGAAAAAGTGGGATGGACCCTTGAGTTTTATGGGCATTAGTAGACTTTAATTTAGTAAATTTAATTGGGCTAATTATCATTATATATATATATATATATATATATATATATATATATATATATACACACACACACACACACACACACACTATTTTAATAACAGTGTCAAGGGAGAAGATGGTTATCCTGGAGCCTACTAGAGCTTTAGTCAGCCTGTGATGCTGATCGAGCGTAGGGTAGTCATGTTGTAGGTTGTGTTGGATTCAGTCTATCCTATAGCATTGTGTTTACCGTGGTATGTCTTTATAATTTCATTTTATTCAAATATGTCTTTAATGTCTAATTGGTTAGGACATCTACTAGATCATAAACTAGAACTGATAAATTTTCAAACACTTTTCATGATGAAGAAGAAATAGATCAAGAACATGCATCTACGTTAGATACATTCAATTCTCACAAACTTTAAATTGCTCAAATTGAACAAAAAACTCTATCTATGAAGTAGGAAAGTCTATACAAGAAGTCTATCTATGAAGTAGGAGAGTTTGATTTCCATCTAGATTATGATATCAAAACTCTTGAGCGAACTCTTGCAATCAAAAATCAAATAGCTCAAATAAATTTATTTTCAAAATATGCTATTCAATCCATAGAAAAAAAAGTACAAATATCTTCATGTGGGACTCATTCAAATTGCTGTCAAACCCTTGTTTAGACTTGGTTTAGATATTCTTATTCTCTTAAATCTTAGAGATAAGAGTCTTCTCAAATTTGAAAATTCATTATTAACCATTTAAGAGTGAAATTTTGAAAGTGGTTCAATTTTCCCAAATTGTTATCTAAATTTTACTATCAATCTTAATGATGGATCTATTCTTAATGCTCTTACTCTTCAAATTCAAACAAAAAACTTCAATGTTGATGATTGTTCAAAAGCATTCGCTATAATGTATCAAATATATTATAAGCTTATGAATACTCAACTCAATATTCGAGCTATTCGCTCATCTCCTAAGGAAGAAAGCCTTCTAGTAGAAGTCAACTCTCTTCATTCAAATATCATGATTCCTAAAAAGATACCATGGAATATTCAATCTTGAGGACTTGAAAGTTCGAGAATGCTCAAAACCCAATCCCTACTCATACTCATACTATTCCTGATCAAATTATTTCATTTCCCAATGGACATGTCAAGGTGATATTTGATAAAGCTTCTACATCATATAATCTTTGAAGGTCTTATTCATCTAGATCTGAATATAGATCCGAAAATCATTTTCAATCTGCACATTTTTCAGCTTCTTCTAATAAACTCAATGGAGTTGATTTTACCCCAAATATTCCAAAAACTCAATATGCTTCTGATAAAGACAATGAATTAGGACAACCCGATTCTCCTATTTTGTCAGATATGCTGCCTAATCAATCGGTTCGATTGGATAGTCAGTGTAATGTCATTTGTTCTACAATTGATAGAAAAAAAAAATTTAAAACTGATCAAATTCCTTGTGTTAAAGAATTTCGTCCCAATCGCAAAATGATGTTTTCAGAAGATAAAATTGAATTTATGGGAAGAATTTTTTGATTCTCCTGAAGATTCTAGTTTCTATGAATGGGCACATTTTGAAAGTATTTGGAAAGAAAATTTCTAAAACAAAATCTATTCAAAACACCATGTCAACAAGAAAACATGGAAGACTCCATATAGTCAAAGTTTTCAATCAAAACATCATCTGATGCAAGAAATAGTTATTTCTCATGGAAACATTGAAATATTACATCACCTCTCAAGAAAATTCCTGCTGTAAGGCTAGAAGATTCTAGCCCTACAGCCAAGGATATCAAAAATATCATGTCACATAACAATTATACAAATATTGCTCTTCAATTGGTCTGCTCTCAATTAACCAAAATTGAAGCCAATTCTGACTCTTAGGCCTCATCGTCTAAAAAAGATGGAAAGAAACCTCTTGATACTATTTTCAAACCCATTGATTCAAAAATTACTCCAAAATTGAGAAAAGACTCTGTCTGCTGAATCTAGTATTTTGCAAGAACTTGCAAA
Organism: Fraxinus anomala; assembly: GCA_903798345.1. Classification (NCBI taxonomy): domain Eukaryota; kingdom Viridiplantae; phylum Streptophyta; class Magnoliopsida; order Lamiales; family Oleaceae; genus Fraxinus; species Fraxinus anomala. The sequence goes on along the minus strand of CAIGRN010084908.1, from coordinate 17,714 downwards.
TCAAATTTCAAAGCTCTACTTCTAAGAATATCAATACAATTGATAATCTAGAAGAACTTGAATCTCAATTTATTGAGAATGAACCATTTCAAATCAATAAATTGAAATGACAAAATTCAAAGATTCCAACTTATTACTCTTGTCCTTTTTACCCTAATATGTTATATGAGGAAAAGAAGAAACCTCAAGTTTCTTATTCGGGCGATGAAATCGTCGAATGGAATATTGATGGTTTAACAAAGTATAAAATTCTTCAATTACTTGAAAATGTGGTTGTTTGTTATACAACATATAGTTGTCGAGATATTACTCTTGTTACTACCTTTGGCAATTTAGTGTGTGGTTTCACATGACAGCTTAAAAGTTGGTAGAACAACTATCTTACCACCGAAGATCATAACAAAATTACTCAAGCTACAAATGATCACCATCAAAATGATAGTTTCAATACTTTTTATATTCAATTCTCAAACATTTTATTGGAACTCTAGCTCTACTTCAAGATAGAACTTCTAAGATTTTATTAAATCTTAGTTGTCCGAAACTTCAAGATTTCTGTTGGTATAAGGATATGTTCCTTACTAGAGTTCTTTTCCGAGAAGATTGTAATCAATTTTTTTTTTTTTGGAAAGAAAGATTTATTTCTGACTTATGGCGAAATTATTAATTTTGTCAATAAAGAAAGAGTAGCATTATGTAATGATCTCAAACTCAAAGTAAAATTGAAATCAGAAAGATCTTATATTCGTATTGAACTTGGATCATTCTGTAATCAATATGGTTTCAAAAAAGTCATTCCTCCATCTTCAAGATTAAAAAAGAAGAGTTTTCCTTCTCATATGAGAAAACAATCTTTTCAAAAATCTTCTTATCAAAAACCTTTCCAAAATTATTCTTCCAAAAATTCAAAGAAAGAATTTTCAAAGAAAAGAATTTCTAAATCTTCAAACATTACATGTTGGAAATGTAACCAAACTGGTCATTACTCCAAAAAGTGTCCAATGAAGGGAAAGATTAGTAATCTTCAAATTAATGAATAAATTAAACTTGAACTTCTCAATATAGTCAATTATAGTTCAGGTGAAGAATTTGATTCTGAACTTGAACTTGTTTATCAACATCAAGAAGATTATTATGCTGGGACTAGCTCAAATTCCTCTTCTACTTCAAGCCAAGGAAAAGAGATTTGTGGTTGCAAATCCGTAAGTGTTTTTACAAAAGAAAGAAAACTTATTCAAGAAATAACTAGAAGATCGAAGATCCTCAATTAATGAATAGATTTTCGCTTCTTTTACCAAATTCATCCAAATATCCAGTTACCCCATTTAATAAGAAAGATATATTAAATCGGTTTAATTCTCATAGTTCAACTTCAAAATCCTCAAGTTCTAAATTACAGTCAGAAATCAATGAGATGAAAACTCAAATTGCTTCATTAGAATGTCAGACGAAAGATGTCCGTATGGAAGTTGTTTTCTTGAAAACCAAACCTATGGAACAAGAAAACAATTCTAGTCATGACTAATCTTTTTCTGAGGAAGAAACCCCTTATACTTCTCATTAAAATTCTCAAACTGAGGAAGAAAAAATCAATTTCATCAATAGGATTCAACTCTAAAAATGGTATTACAATATGACTATTGTAGTCAACAAAGAATTCAAATTCACTTCTAGAGTTTTAATTGATTTAGGTGTTGATCAACATTGCATTAGGGAATTACTTATCCCTACAAAATATTTTGAAAAAAATTATTGAGTATCTTTACGGTGATAGTAGTAGAAAGCTCAATATTCAATATAAACTTTCGAACGCTCATGTTTGCAATTCAAACATTTGTTTCAAAAATATATTATACTTAGTCAAAAATTTAGACCAAGAAGTTATTCTTGGTACTCCTTTTATTGTTCAAATTTATCCATTTCAAGTTGACTCAAAAGGTCTTACTACCAATACTTTGGATCAAGAAATATTTTTAAAATTTTGGAATCCTCCTTCCTATAAGGATGTCAATTCCTTAAAGGATGAGACTAATGCTGTCACTCGAAACCAAGCATCTATTTCAAAAATTATTAATAATATTAATTTCAAGAAAAAAAAATTCAATTTCTTAAAGAATAAATTAAATTTCAACGAATTAAGGAACGGTTACAAAACCCCTCAATTATTGAAAATATTTCTTTATTCCAAAACAAAAATGAAGATGAAATATGTTCGACTATTCCAAATGCATTTTGGGATGGAAAGAAACATGTCGTTTCTCTTCCTTATAATTTCGATTTTCATGAATCAATTATTCCTACAAAGTCTCATCCTATTCAAATGAATAAAGAATTACTTGATCACTGTATCAAGGAATCAATAATTTACTTGAAAATGGACTGATTCATCCAAGTATATCATCATAGAGTTGCTATGCATTCTTTGTCAATAACTATTCCGTGAATGAATGAGGAGCTCCATGACTCGTTATCAATTATAAACCTCTCAATAAAGGTCTTAGATGGATTAGATATCAATTACCTCAAAAGAAAGATATGTTAAACGGATTGCTCAAATCCATTATCTCAAAATTTAATATGAAGTCAAGATTCGGGCATATTCAAATCAAAGAAGAAGATAAATACAAAACTGCTATCAATGTCTTTTTCGGTCAATACAAGTGGAATGTTATGCCATTCGGTGTCAAAAATATTCATTCCGTATTTCAAAAAATTATGAATGATATTTTCAATCCTTATCAAAATTTCATTATTGTTTACATTCCTTTTGGTCAATACGAATGGAATGTCATGCCATTTGGTCTCAAAAATGCTCCTTCAGAATTTCAAAAAATTATGAATGATATTTTCAACTCTTATCAAAATTTCATTATTGTTTACATCGATGATGCTCTACATTCCTGCATGTCATTATGAATAATGGTTTAGTTATTTCAGTTAAGAAAGTTGTTCTTTGCCAAACAAGCATAAGGTTCTTAAGTTATTACATTCATCTAGGTATCTTTGCACTAATTCAAAGAAGTCTTGAATTCACATAAAAATTTCCTGATGAAATTCTAGACAAACCAAGTTTGCAGCGCTTCTTACACTGTCTCAATTATGTTACAGATTTTATCAAAGATATAAAGCTATTACGTGCTCCTCTTTTTCAAGGCTGCAAAAGCATACACTACCATAGAGTCACGAGCACACTTTAGCTGTACAAAAAGTTGTAGCTGCTCTAAAAAGCATTCTTTATCTTTCAATTATAGACCCTTTAGCCTCCATTATTGTTGAGATAGATGCGTCTGACATAGGTTGGTAGGGGTGTTAAAGCAGATTCGTACTAGGCCTAGTCAAAAACAGCTGGTCAGATTACATTCTGGTGTTTGGAATGACACCCAAAAAACCTATTCAACTATCCAAAAAGAAATATTATCAATAGTTTTATATATTTCAAAATTTCAAGATGATTTATTCAATAAAGAATTTATTTTGAAAATAGACTGTAAAGCTTCAAAATATGTTTTACAAACATATGTAAAAAATCTTATGTCAAAGCAAATATTTGCAAGATGGTAGGCTATTTTATTTTATTTCAATTTCAAAATATTATATATAAAAGAAAAATCTAATGTTCTTACAAACTTCCTAAGAAGAGAGCTTATTCAGAAGAAATATTCTTGAGTGAGTGACTGTGAGAACATCAATGACTTCTTTTCAAAAGAAGAACAAGAAAAAATCCTCAATACCTCTACTTTCAATAGATGATTATCTTCATGGTTCAAAAGGAGAAGGACATAGCTCATCTACATCTCAAAAAACAACCTTTGCTTCAAAAACCTTCTTTCAAAGTCCCTTTTAAAACAAAACCCTCAAACTTCAAAAAAGTTGTTCAAACTGGTTCTAAAAAACTACCAAAACTCAATCCTCCAAAAGCCTTTCAATATTTCACAAAACCCATTCATTTACCTATTTTTGAAATGCAAACATCATTGGTTCATAGATATTCATATCTTGATAAATGTCTTCAAGATTTGTTCCTCCATCAATTTCATTTCATGCCAAGAAATATCAAAAAATCAAGAGCCTATTATAAAGCTATCCTTATCAAATCAAGATAAACTATCATAACATATACTTAAAATCCTAAAAACCATAACAAATTGATTTTTCAAAAATATCTATTCAAATGATTTTGTCTTATAAAGACTTGGGACAGAATCAATGGGAAGAAAAAAGAATGTGTTTATTGAAAGATTAAACATTCGATTCCCATTTCAATTATTTTGATTATAAGGACATTTGGTTTAATTTTTTTTTTTTTAAATTTAGTCCATTGACTCATTCCTGTTTTGTACTTTTTAATCAAACATGTCCTTCAAATCATTCAAAATGGATTCGAACATGATTCGAATATTTTTGACTTGACGAAACTATTTTATCCAGTCTCATTCGTCAAGGATTCAAACACTTCAAAACTGAGGCAAAACAATATTTAAAGTCTCAAGAAATTTTTTTGTTCTAGTTCGCCTTCCATATAATTTAAAGACTAGACTCCAAGTTCAATGTTAAAAGAATTGTTTAGAGATTAAGATCAAATGGTGGTCAAATTCCATGAAACAACAATCTGTAGGCAGATAATTTACGAATTCAAGAACAAAAAAATATTGGCGTTCCGAAATTCTCAAAAAAAGAACAAGAAAAACATGTTGATTTTCTTGCTGAAATTTTGAAATTATTAGCTACGTTCAATCAATGCAAGATGCAAGAGGCTTAAAATTAGTTATGGATTATATATAAGAAGCCCAACAAGCTTAAAAGTTCAGACCATTCCCTGCACTTTGAGGACTAAGGACTACCACATTTCTCCATCCAAGGCATTTTGTGCGAGGTCTAAGGATCGGTTCCTTCGACCGTCTAAGAAATTTTATGTTAAGAACGAAGAACCAACTCCCTCGAATGTCGAAAGGTACTTTATGTTGAGGACCAAAGACCGGCTCCTTTGACCGTTCAAAGCATTTTGTGTTGAGGACTAAGGATTGGCTCCTTCGAACGTCTAGGCACTTTGTGTTGAAGACCAAATGCTGACTTCTTCGACCATTCAAGACACTTTGTGTTGAGTACCAAAGACCGACTTTTTTGACCGCCTAAGGCACTTTGTGTTGAGGACCAAGGACGGATTCCTTTGACCGTCTAAGTTTGTAGGTCATTTACATATTTGGAAGACTCGTAATTTTAGACAATAAATCTAAAAAAAATGAATTTAAAAGATTTAATGTCTAAATTTTTTATTGCTTATTTTTTCCATTTACTAATTTTCTCTTTTTTATTTATTTATCTTGTAAGAATGGCAGGGATAAACTCTAATAATAAAGCGTATCTCGATATGCATGAAATATCAAGTTTAAAAATCATGGTAAAAGTTATCTTTATTTTAAAGATACTTATGTGAAGTACCATGGCTAGTTCAACACACGAGGTGACTTCAACTCAGAATCCACAAGCAACATCTTATTTTTCTGAGCCTTCTGAGCCTTTGTTGGAATTGCATATGCCACGAGAATTTGGATGCTATACCAAGTTTAGCTGTTCTAGCAACCATCCTGCCCTTTTGTATCTTTCTCCTCATCATTCACAAAGCATAGAGCTCATCCCAAGGGCAATAGCTTCTGAAAGGATTGATAATAAGGATTTATAATGGGGAAGAGTACTCGTCAATCGTGGGGAGATTTTTATCTTTCAAAATTTTGGTAATGGTCTATTTGGATCCGAAAACTCTTGCTCAAGATGAATCTTCGGAAGTTAACTTCTGCAATCAGCTCTTCTAAAAAAGATTATCATCGTCCAAAATCTATCTACATAGCTCTTTGTGAGGTTTAGTGTCTAGATACTAGCACTTTTGTGACTGCGAGACGTGAAATTGGCATTTCTCTTTGGGACATCCATGAGATTAACGGACTTTCAATCATGGGTCACTAGTATGAAGAAGTAGTCCCAAGCCTTTTTCAGAGTTGATAAATGATCTCCCTAAGTCTTGCTTGTATATTTTTAATGTTTTCTCATTAATTGCTAATGACAAAGAATCTGACAGCGTCACTCATGCTACTTGTGTTGAATTTTGGTTTTGAGGAAATGGTTATATACAAAATCCTCGACAAGATAAAGCTTATAAAAATGTCATAAACTTAAATTCATTCAAAAGGCACCAGCAAATGACATCAACAGAAATCATGAGGCTCATGGTTGTAGATAAAACAAAAGATATTTCTCGTAGAGACCGAGGTCATTGGAGTGATTTGTCCATATCTTTATCTATGGAAGAAAATGAAGAGTTAGAAATAGCAGCTTATCTCTCTGTATGGTATTATCGTTTCGTTCTTCCCCGAATGTATGAAAATTGGAACTTTTAAAGCATCTTCTAAGATGGCTACCGAATTCACTTATAGTTTATTTCCTCCCATATAGCAAGTATTTTTGAGTGACTTACACAACTGTCTAACTGCTTATTAGGTCGGGACCTTGGCAAAGTTTTGCATTCATTTCCTGGACACTTCATTTTTGCTTGGGCTTGAACTTATTTTGTCCACGATATTTTTGATCATGTAGATAAGAATTATTATCGTTCTATTATCCAAAGATATGCAGGTACTTTGAATGCTCTCCAATCTTGGGAGATTAATGCCATTGATTGTCGGGACTTTATCCGTGGGAAAATGGATGTTGAAGACTTTTGCTGCAATCCACTTTCCCCACCGTCTTGTTATGGAGTATGAGTGGATGATGTATCAAGATCTATAGATACTTCAGAATTTAGTATTTGATCTAGATTTGTTTCTTATCGTCGAGGATCTTCTACATTCATCCTTGAAGCATATAACCTTCACAGGTTTGCGAAATAACATTGCCTTAGGCAGAAACTTCTTAGTTCACCAAGAAAGTTGGATATTACTCCCAATATAGTCAACATGTATCGTGTTTGGTTTTTTAGACTCGAACAATATGTGGATCAATATTTTATATTCCAGAGTATATAAAGGATACACGTCAAGAAGTTGATGCAGAGTAGCAAGATTGGTGGAATAACAAAGTACTATCACACCTGACTAAGGTTCAAATGCTGGTTTTATTTTCTAGTGAAAGTCGTGACTTTGTTGTTCTTGATCTGACTTCGAGGCAAACAAACAAGGTCCTAGCCAAAGGGTTAAACCTCCCAAATTTCATACCTAAAGATAATTCTTGAAAGAGAGAACCAAACTTTTGAAATGAAAGAGGTATGAAGAAAATTAGAATTATAGTTCCCTCAACAAAGTTGTTTCCACCTCTAAGCCTACTGATAAGATACCTAAAGCAGTTTTGATTCTAGACCACAATAGTTTTGAAGACCAAGCGTCTCATGCCCCTTGAAAAACTCTAACTTTGGAAGATGAAAGTTTTTGAGATTGGGTACAATTTTTTTTAACATACTACTCGTATTTGATTTCATGTAACAAACTTCAATTTTAAGCTTCTCTTTCCCGAATATATAAAATGGAGTGATTGGTAAGACCAAGGCCACCTCAAGCTATTCCAAGTCCTTCAAAAGGTGACCTGGAAACTTCTAACATTAACATCAATCTCCCGAATACACCATTAAATGGTGGATTTTTAGAAATGTTGCCTAGAACACGAAATGTAGGTTTTTTTGTTTTCCTTTGTCTATTTTTTTTTTTAAAATCATCTTTCATTTTTTTTTCTTTTATTTGTAAGTTTTCCAAGCGTTCTTGAATGACTGAATTTCTTCATGAATCCAAACTTTTTGCAAGATAAGACTGGCGAGAATAATGGAAAAATCGATGAGTTTCAAGAAATAGATGATACTCATAATTTTCACGGCCCTCTTTGCAAATACCCAAACACCATTAATGAAGGTACTTCGGCGCTTAACATAGATGATTTAAATAATGAAGATGAAGTAAAATTTTAGACTGTGAGAGCTCACATTTCAGAGATCAATCAAGAAGTCCCTACTGTTCCATCTTCATTGGTTTTAGTTAACATTCCTCCTTAGAAAATAAACAATCATGGGGTTGCGCAAATTTGTTCTTTCATGTCTAGTCCTCCACATGGGATATCTCAAGAGTCTCCTACTTGAAGGCTTCTATGAAAGAAGTCATGACTAATTATCTTCAAAAGTGTTTTAGGGATGTTTTGAATCATGCATTTTCCAATCTCGGATCTTGGTGGGATGAGAACAATTTAATTTTTCGAAACAACTAGCTCATTTCGTAGAGATCCAACACCTTTGATGAAACATATGGATGTGCTTCTGAAAGAAGTTGACTTTTATTTATCTAAAAGAAAGCAATACTTGGAGTGTCCAACCGCTAAAAAAAGGGCTAAATAGTTGAAACTTTTGAATGTTCAAATGGAAGTAGAGGATTCCACGCGTTTTTCGTTGAAAGATAAAATTAGTCGGCTAATCTCTGAGTTGGACAGACTTCGTGATGAGCTTTAAACCTATCAGGAATAGAAGAGTATGCTTTGAACTGCAAAGACCGCATTACAAGAATCATAGACTAAAGATGTCACTAGCATAGCATCCATTGATCAGAAAATAAAGACTCTTGAAGATAATTTCCTGCAAGTGATCAATGGCGAGTGATTTTGATAGAGGTTAGACTTTCTTATTATTTTTCGGATATGAACTTTGATTTGCTACCATTTTTCCTTTTTTTTTTTATGAACTTTTCTTCTTCATGTTTCTTGTGTATTTCATTTACTTCAGAAAAGGATAAACAAATTTAATGAATTTATTGGTTGTGACTGAACTTGAATTTATAATTTATTCAAGCTGTTTACGTACTCAAAAGGGACCAATTCGAACGTAGTTCATTATAAGAACACCATTTTATTTATTTATTGGGTCGTTCACAGTTTATCATCTTGCGAGCTAGGAGTATTGCATTTGTTTACAATAAAAAAAGTTACAAAATACAAAACTTCAAACGTAAAAACGCTTTGGGAATTTTCCATTGATAAGTCTGATGTGCAGTCCATCTTTGTCGATGATCTTTTATGCCTCATTAGTGAATGCATGAGTAACAAGAAATTGACCATTCTATTTAGGTTGGAACTTGGCCCTTATTTTTCTTGTGATTATGATTGGCCCACATACGAAACGAACCAGATCTTCAACTTGAAATAATCTTGGTCGCACCTTTTTTTTGAAAGACTTCACCATCCATGCTCGATAGCATTCTATATGTGTATGTACCTCTAATCTCTTATAATCCAAAACTTCTAGCTCTTCTAGTCGAAGATGAGCATTTTTTCTATTGTCAAACCTTCTTGGATGAAAATTTGAAGTGACAGGATTTGACACTCCAAATAAAGTACAACTTTCACTCTGTACAATAAGACGTAAAGAGTGGCTTGTGTTGGAGTTCGACAAGTAGTTTGATAAGCCCACAAGACTTCACCAATTTTTTCATGTCAATCTATTTTTGATTTTAAAACAACATTTTTTAACAGACTTCACAGTGTTTTGTTGAACGCCTCTGCTAACCCGTTATTGTTTGAATCCAAACTTAGCACATAAATTTTTTATGTGGCAGAAAGGTTTTCCATTATCAGTGATGATGTGTTGTGGGACCCTATATCCGATATAAATGATCTGAATACGAATGAAATCCGCAACATTTATTTCTTTACTTCCTTCAATGGTACAACTTCAGCCCACTTAGAGAAGTAGTCAATCTCGATGAGGATGTATAAATGCCCGGCTGAAATTGGAGTTATAAGTCCAATTATATCAAAACCCCATACATCAAATTGCCAAGAAGCTACTATCAAGTATAATGGTTTCGGAGGTTGGTGGACGGAATTTGCATGGAGTTGGCAAGCTTCACATTTATTTGCATTATCCATGGAGTCATATATTCGAAAATAGAGTTTGGGTCTAGACTAATAAAGCGCCAAAATTCCAGAGTGGACTTCTTCCATGATATGTGTTATTTCATCATTACTTAATGATCGTCGATAAAGTGTACCCTTATAAAAGATAAAGCGAGACGCACGCTTCTTGATTTCAGTTTTTTGTCACGAATTATTTGGTAACTTTTGGTGTTGAAAGAAATCGATTTTTGTTGTCTCCAATCTTCTCTTTCCTCATCATCGATTACTTCGTCACTATTTTTTTCTTCCAGATTACTGGGAAATAACAACGGAAGCACCAATCTTTGAGCAATTGATATAGGGTGGGAAAAGTCTTCATCCGACTTATGGCCAAATTAGCTAAGGCATCAGCTTTCCTGTTTTCACTTCTAGGCACAAATTTGATTTTTACCGAATCAAATTGTTTCATAAGTATTGATGCATATCCATGCTATGGATTCAAGTCTAAATTATGAACTTTTTACTTGGCTAAAAGTTGGTTGATTATTAATTTAGAATCTCCAAATAATTCTAACTAATGGATATCCATATCTAATGTTGTTTCCAAAGAAGGGCTTGATATTTCACTACGTCGTTTGGATATTTTTCTGTTAAAGCAAATGAGTAAGGCATAACAAGATCACTAGGAGTAACAAAGACAATTCCTACCCCAACACCATAACTTCAAGGTGTCCCATTGAAATGTAGCCTCAATAATAGTATAACTTCAGTAAACAGAACTTCATTTGAAAAGTCTTCCTAAAGTTCCCATTCTACGAAAATTGGATGGTCAGCGAAGAAATTTTCCAGATGGGAACAGTACAAGACTTTGTACTTTATTCCAGATTTCATGAACTCGAGTTGGTGGGAAGAACTTCATGATGAATTTCTGAACCATGCCGTTCCATGACAGTATGCTCCCAGGAGATTGAAAAAACTTTCATGCTTTTGCAACGTCCTTCAGAGGGTGAGTAAATAGACGCAATTGAAATGCATCTTACAACATTCCTTCATGGCTAATCACTTTACCCAGTATGATAAAGGCCTGTATGTGTTCTTGAGGATTCTCGGTGGCCTTCCCACAGAACCTAATGTCATGATGATTCTGGAAGAGGTTTATGATATCTGGTCGGATGTGGAAATTAGCTTGTTTGAAGGGTGGATAGATGATCAGAGGTTGAACTGGAGCTTGATTACCATAATCCCTCACTAATATCGGTTGACCGGGAGGTGGTTGTTGAACTGGAAGTGCTGCTTCCTATAGTGCATTCTGAACTTGATTTTGATTCTCAGGCATTACCCTTGCTCTTCTCTGTTCTCTTTGGCGTTGCTTGAAGATCCTTTTGATCTTGAGATCTATAGGGAAGATCTCGATCACGTCAGGATTTTGCATAAATCGGTAGAGGCATGCAAAGAGTGAAATAAGAAAAGAGTATGTCTCTCAATTCAAGCCTAAAAGGAACAAAAACAAAAACAAAATAAAAAATTGAACTTAATATAAACTATTAAACTAAAATTAAATTAAATTCGTTATTCCTCGGCAGTGGCGCCAAACACTTGTTACGTTGAAACTTGCAAACGTATGGGATTGTTGTACGAGTAATAAGATTTGTGAGTTAATAGTATCATTCACACGAGAAATAAGGTCAAATCTATAGTTCAATAGCTACCATTAAATTCGAAATATGGAGACATCAAAAGAGTTGTGATTTGTTTGTTATTTATTCTGATTATACTCTAAGAAAGCGATAATAAGTGATTAATTAATCTAATGTGAATGGTTGTATTGGATTCATATATTCCCATATTTCCATCTATTTCAATTCTCAATAATTAATCTATTCAATTCATGCATTTTTGACAACCGATAAAGCTAATATATTAAATGCTCTTTCTCAATATACACCAACCTATGACTAACACAAGACGATCACATTCGTAGTCCGGATTTATATGAAAGTCATGCATTTAGTTTAGATTATCAATAAGATTGCATATGTGAAATAGATTATTAATAATTCTTACAACACGTGTTGATTTTATCGCGTTTTAGACTTATTGTACTAAGTAATTAACTATTATGTTGATGTCCAAACAACTAAATAGTGCAAAGAGTGTGTAAAATCAATCAAACAACATAAACTTTCTAAATTAATGTTTTGAATTGACATAAATGAAAATATGGTCAAATGCTCATCCAATACAATTGAAAAATTAGCCTAACATGCTTAGAATTAAAGTACTAAAGAATGATTGGAAAATCATCACCCAAAAAGAAGAAATAATGAAGAATTAGGAATTTTCCACGTTCTTGATGTGAATCTTGAATCCGGATGACGAATCTTCAATATCCGATGCAATTTGCCTTGAATTCCACTTTGTTAACCTTGTTCTTCGCCTCCACAATTTATTGAAATCTATGAATTTTTAAGGTCTAAGGAGGTCCCCTCCGTTTAGGATGGCTTATGGTATATATAGAACAACAAAATATTGCATACCAAAAGTTTTCAAAATAAAATAAGGAAACACATTTTTTTCTTTGGAATTATACGCATGGTTCATTTGGTTTGTATGCACAGTAGACTCCAAATAGCCTCAGTCAACCCAAATAATATTTGAGTGTACACAAGACCTATAAGCCTATGTGTAAACATGGTATTGCCATTTTTGGAACAAATTGTATATTCGTCCTTGAGCTTTCAAGTGTGTATTTTGACCCTTTTCGACAATTTTTCACCCCATTGGCTTCTCTTCACCTCCAATTGACCCTTGACATTATTGAATAGCCATCTTGCAATGCGACACAACTATTGGAATGTTGCACTTTAGGCCCCATAGTTTGGATTTCATCATTTTCTTTAATTTTCTATTATTTCTTCCAATTCTTCATACAATCATCAAGTTTTACCTACTAAACACAATATAATACAAATTAGACCCCACTTCATCCGAAAAATAACAAGATATCATCATTTAGAATTCTGAATAAGTGTATAAACTACACTTATCAGTTGGTACTATTTGAAGTTTTTTCTTGCCTCTAGAGAATCCTTCAAGTATAAATTTTGATTCATCTTTAATAAGCTAATGAGGTAGAGCAATAACAGATTTATCAACATTGTCTGCATCTTCTTTAACTCCCCTATTTGCAACTTTGGCAAATCATGCCAATGATTCCCTGTCTTTTCTGATTGAATACTTGAATCATGATCTTGCTCCTGGACAAATCACAACATTATTCCGATTTTCTTCACTGTCTTGACTCGCATAATGTTTACGACAGACCCACAATCGATCATCATGTGATTTAACTGCATTCTCGAGTATAACCACTAACATGTAATGGTCTATTGTGTAAACGATAACCCAATTGTAGATCTTTATCATCAAATGCGATGATGGTCATACAGTCTTGTTGAGTTGTGGATCCAATATGTTCTAAGACCTTGCCTTCGTATACTTTTGGATCGATCAATGCCATGATTAAAACTATTCGATCATCGAAAGAAAGACTAAGGGACTCAGCCAAACTCGTATTGGAAGGAATATTGTTGAGTCATGAGATAGTTTTCTTCTGATTCAAACTCTTTCGATATACATTCAACACCTCATTTTACTCCTCTACGTTGATAACATTGGAGGTAAAATATTTATTGTCAAATGAACTTTTGGGAAAATAATCACCCAGGATTGGTAGTCCAAAAGGAATGTGTGAGGCATTTTCTACTTCTATTGATTTAGTAGATACTCTTGATTTAACTTTAGACTTTTTATTTTGGTTGTTTCTTAGCCTCCTTCTTAGTCTCGATTTCTCCTCATAAACACTAGTACCTAGAAATTATGGAGCCTTTCGGTGGAGTCCATGCTCACTGATTTTCTATTGGTGTTACTTTTTATTGGGTTGAACTCTATACCCAATATCTCCAATTTTGGTCTTAAAAGAGGCATAGAAGGTGATATTTTACCTGTTTTGTCTAAGATTTGATATTTTCTCCTCCTTGCTTACCAGCCAGCCATCATCGATCTCATCTTCGGACTCTGAATCAGAATCTCAAATATCCAAGTTATCTATCATAATTTCGTAAAGGATTGGACGATTGGGTACACGTGGTTTAACTAGTCTTGGATAGACGTAATTGATAGTGACTTCTCCATCTACCTCAAACTCCATTAGATAGCTCTTTTTGGAAGTTGATGTCCAAACTCCTCAACCAAGGACTTATTAGCAACATAAGTAAGAGAAAATGTCAGCTCCTTCCTTGCAATAGGAATTTGATCAAATGATCCAAATGAAACCATCGTGTAGGCAACATGTTGGATTTTATCGAGTTTCAAGTTTGATCTTATTTGTTTTTGTCCAAATGGACAATAAGATCTTTTAGGATAAAACACTTCTCCATTGGGTGACTGATGATTCTGTGAAATTTATAATATTTGGGATGATCAGTCTTACTAGCTTCCTCAGGTCTCTTTGGTGCTGGAAGCTAAATTATCTTCTGTTCAAAGAGTTTAGAAATTTCAGAATTTGAGAATATACAATCATTTTCCACATCTTTCAGAGTCACATGACCTCTGCTTTGGACTTGTCTTTTGTCAGGTTTGAACTCGAGCTTTGATTTTTTATTTGAGCTCGACTTTTGGAAGGCTATCTTTGTAGGAATAGTAAAGATTGTAATGGCTTCTTTGGACTTACCTGCTTGTCACGTGGATTACTTAGCAAGTAACTTCCATGCCTTGCAATTTGGAGCTCCAAGCCATGAACACGTGTTGCCAACTATTCAAAGAAGTGGGACATATTTGTTTGGAGATTATAGATTAATCCTCAATGGATGACTTGTACACACATGTCAATGGAAGATGCTTCGCTGATTCGTTCTTTGTAGTTAAGCACGAGATTCCTCTTGCGTTCAATATATTCTACAATGGGCTCTACCTTGTTCTGTTTCGTTCAAACAAGTTTTGGAAGGTTGACAGTTCGTCGATGCTATAGAAACGTGTCAAGAATTCTCACTCGAGTAGATCCCAACTATCAATTGACCCGGTGGTAAGTTTATATACCATTCAAATACGATACCTTTGAACGAATTTCTTCACCGTAGTATCATTGTAAGTGACTACGTTGTTACAAGTTTCAAAGAAATGAACAACATGTTGCTTCAGGTTGCCCTTCCCATCAAAATATTAGAATTTCGGAGGTTGTTAACCAGGTGGCATCTTCATTTCGTTAATTCAACGAATATAAGGCTTGACATAAACTCATGAAGATTGCGGTGAACCACCATATTGGGCACAAATGGTGTCTACAATCATATGTTGAAGTTGTTGGACAGATGGAGAGCCAACAAAGAGTTGGGCACAAATGGTGTCTACAATCATATTTTGAACAACTGTTCGATCATGCAAATTTGGCTTCTGTTGGCATTCTTGGACTTCTGGATCTTTAGCTTTGGAAAATCCTGAATTTTCTTCATTGTCTTTAACCAACGGATTTTGCAACTCCAGCTTGTACATAAGTACAGCAATATGTGCATCTTTTTCGTCAAGTGACTTTGTTAACTTTTCAATGACTATAGCCATTTGTAGGATCCGGTCATCAGAGACCAATGTTGTTTTCGTGACCATCACTGACTTGAGTGATTTCTCAGATAAAATATAGTCTCATCATCTTCACAGAGAAGTGGCATGAGAGGATCCAGACACGGATCTACCACTAGAGATAGAAACAAAATGAGAGCTTTTCGCCAAACTCTTGGTCTTTTTTGGGCTCTGGTCATATGGAAGAGTTCAGCAAGTGTCTTTTTAAGATGAGTTATGGTTTTGTTTGCCTTTACGCTTACCATTGTTGATGCAGTGATTTAAACTTGTAGATTTTGAGATCAAAGGATGAAAGGATAAGAAGGTCCCAATAGGTGTGCCAACAAATTTGTACGACAAATTTCGAGTATTAAAATACTGAAATCATTACAAATTTTATTTTTGAGAAATACAAGTGGATATTAATCTTCTTATAACTACAGAATTGCAAAATCCTATTATTAATGATCTGAATGTTTGAAGACGATGGGCTACGTGCATTGAATCCTGAAATTCAAGATTTTTTGAGAATTTTATCTGTCGAAAACTTAGCTTGTTCGACACTTGAATTTCGGGGCTTGGATATGAATTTCGAGACTTTGTCTTGAATTTGATTTGATTTGAGAAAGATTTTGATATTCTTAGACTTGCTTGATTCGAAAAAAGATTTTGATCTTATTGGTATTTGCCAGACTTCGGCTTGTGAGGGTTTCTTCTCTTCTTCCGATTTTAGAATTTCTTCAGCACTTCTTCATTTTCTCCTACACCTTCAATTATGAAATTTTATGGACCTTCAATCCTATTTATAGGGAAATTCTAACTAATTTGGTAACCACCCAATTATCTTTAATTAAAAGGAATAATTGAGTAATTATGAGTTTTAAAAAAAAGTGGAATGGACCTTTGAATTTTATGGGCCTTAGTAGACTTCAATTTAATAAACTTAATTGGATAATTATTTAAGAAATAATCATCAATTTTCATGTGTATGTATTCTTGTATCTTGCCTCTTATTTTCTTTCTAATTGTTTGGTAACTAAAATTTCAGTCCATCAAAGTAGGTTAAAAATAAGTATGAATTGTATTCCAAAAAAGAAATTAAAGTCGAAAATGAAATAAAAATTTCCTATCGGATTTTATCATACGATCACATGGGATAGTCCATTGAGATTGGATGGTTATGGGCCAACAGCTGCACGAATTAACTTCAACCTCCTTACAATCACATGGAAGAATCTTTGAGATTGCAAGGCAATTCCTTCTTTAACTTTGTTCTTGGTCATTAAATTCCTTCTTCGGTTTAGCTAAAGTCCCATGCATCCTACAACTTCCAATTTTATTCAGTTTGATCCATGTTATCAAAATTGTTGCTTCTTGATTCGAATCATGTTTCAATAATTTAAAATTAAGTCCTCAAATTTTCACAATTGTTTTTCTTCATTTTTCTATGGGCAATTTTCACTCATTTTGATTATCTATCATCCAACATCATATTTCTCCTACTACAATCAATATAATTAGTAATTCATCAAACTACCTCCAGAACATCTACTTTTAAAAGCCCAGATGAGTGTAAAATCACACTTATCACATGGTAAAAGTAAAATTTTACTCACTTTGTATTAATGATACTCAATGTTCTTGACTTCATTTCTACAAGAAAAAAATATGGATTTGTTCGTTCTATTAATACTTCAATGAAAGCAACACGAACTTGAAACATGTGAAGACTGGAGACAAAATTATCGATGTTGAGTCCTCAAACATATCTAGTGATGTGGAGTTCAAAAGTGTTAACGGACATAGATAACATTCTGGTGGTTCCAATAAGCAACAAAGTGACTTTAGGAGGGGAAAATATTATTTTAGATGAATAGCAATGGAGAATATTTTGTAAGTTCATGTTGAAAAATGTTTCAAGCTATGATTTGTGGGAACAACTACGTCTAAAAGTGATGGCGTTGAAAAACTTATGTTGTTGGAACAGTTGCATTGCATTGACAAATGGAGGTGTTAAAGCAGTAGAATAATGATTTTCTCTTACGAAAGTTCGATGGTCACAAAGGTTTAGCGGAGGAGGTCTCAATAGTGGTGGCAATGAACCGAGTCGAACCGGTTCGACCTATATAACCATGAGCTCGGCTCGTGCTCGTTACGAGCCGAGCTCGTTGCAAATACCTGAGCTCGTTTCGGCCCACGAACTCGTGGGCCAAGCCGAGCTTTAGCTCGCGAGCTCGGGGTTTTTT
>CAIGRN010084886.1:0-13532 GCA_903798345.1 Fraxinus anomala | reverse complement strand
AAAAAATTGAAAAAAAAAAAAAATATATATATATATATATATATATATATATATATATATATGCTCAAATGCCTGGAACCATAAATGCATGAGAAATCGAAAGCTCAAGTGCTCATATGTTCAATTAAATCTTATTAAAAACAGTGCATATATGTCACACACACAAAATGAAAATAGTAGGGGTTACCAGATGTAAGGAACACCATAGAATTGTTCTGAAGTAATCCAAACAGGTTTAACCTCAGCATATAGATCAAGGACAACCAGTTTCCCAACAGGAACAGAATGTAAGAGTGCCTGAAAATAGGAGAGATTTATAGAGAAGCACACTAGCATTAGGGGGAGAAAAAAAAACAGAGAAATAACCAACACTGAAAAAATTGGGTCTAAAAGAAAATTTTGAAATGATAAATGTTGCATGAAACTGTTGATTAGTTGCTCTGTCCCTATCAAATACCATGAGGGAAACTCTTTCTTAAAGTTTCCAACACCTTCACAATCTCTTTACATAACAAATAAAACTGAAAAAATGAATATACTTAATATTTCAATATATTTATTGGATGTATATTGAACACCCTTAGGGCAATAAATTATGTGGTCAAGCATGGCACTTGGAAAATATTTCCTGTGCTCATGGCGTTCTCATGTTGAAGGCTTCATGTATATTGGTTTTGTATCATGAAGACTTCGACTATTTTTGCTTAAATTTCAATATATGATGTAGCTCCTGTTTGAGCCTCATTTTCTAAAATTCATTTTTCTCCGAACTCATTTTCAATCACACGTTCTTCCAATAAAATAGTTTTGCACGTAAATCTAAAAAATTTCTTTACTTTTTAATAACACATTCGAAAAAAAAAAATTCACTTTTTACAAAATCTATTCTCAAATGGTGCTCAAACAGGGGTGTAATGTTTTACATTCTCTTAATTTATTCCACGCTATATAAAATTTTAGAAAATACACAAACATATAGCTAAATGTAGTTTGCATGTGTAAATATTCAAGAATTTCCACGTGTAATATCAATACAATCGAGCTAGTGACTGGACAACCTATGTTAGATGGACATCAAAAGAACCAATTCAAATGATGAAACAGAACGAAACATAACCTTCATTTGTGGAGGCTTCCAAAAGGGGTCATCAGTAAAAAGCCATCCCTACGAAACATAAGGACATCTATTAAAATGTGAATGAAAATTCATAAGGGTACAAAAAACTAAAGTGGAACCTAGAAAGAAAACCAAATAAAGATATCAGGACCTGGAACAGTATGCATAAATGGCATGACGTGTCAAATATAAATAGATTCCCATGCTTGCAAATAACAGACTAAGCATGTTTAAATTTAATCTTAATTGAATACGTAGATAGAAGCATAAATAATGAACTTCAGGGATCAGCACAATCTTCATCACTATCAAGTTCCTTATCAGGTAAGACAGGATAACTTTGATTGGAAGAAAAATAAAAGTGATAAGATGCGTAAATATCACCTGCATTAGCCAAATAGCATCCATATCGCCGCTTTCCATACCACTAAATATTGCAGCAGCTAACGAAGAGATGTATTCTGGGTCATCTACTGGGGGTGTGTTCTCATCAAAAGTATCACTGGGAAAACATAGAATACGATAGCCTTTGCACTTTAATTATATTGAACAAGAAGAAAGTTTTAGTAAGTTAGTGTAACATGTTGGTTCTGGCCAAGATCCTGATGAAAATATGATACTGAGCCCCTGTTTAACACACATTATCTTAAAATACATTATTTCAAAACTCATTTTCAACCACACATTCTTCAATAAAATAATATTTTCCATCTAATCAATTATTTTTCCTTACTTTTTAACTACATATTTCTCATCATATCACTATTTAAAATACATTATTTTCATAATAATATCCATCAAACACTCCCTGAAAATATACAATAATACTGGAAGAGAATGTGAGGCCATGTTTTCATCAGTGTATTTCAAGGCTTGTAAAAGTTGTCAAGTTAAAATTTGAGATAGATGGAGGTGGGGAGAAGGGTTGGCCAGAAACAATCCTCGAAATTAAAGCATGTTTGGAAATGTTTATAAATTGTTTAAATTATAATTAGATAGAAATGAGTTGTGGATAAGTAGATGGTACTTATGGGTCCCCTTAAATATGTGGATAAACAGTGGGTTGCGTGTTTATAATCATGAGCCAAACATAGGCTTAGTTACAATGTCAAACTTAAGTGAATGAAAAAGGTCAATGTTGGCCTTCTGAAAGATAAAATAACAGAAAGCGTTGGACTTGCTCAGTTATCAAAGGGTACCCAAAACATGGCATATGTAGACATAATCGCACTACATAAGGATCAAACTGTTGATATATATGATTGACCTGGATATACTTATCAGCTTAACACATAAATACCTTTGTAAAGCAGCAATTTTAACTTGATCTTGCTTGTAAAATTTCAAATCAAATTACTTGTAAAAGAGAAAGACAAACAAGTTTGAACAAGTATGGAACTAAGCCAAATGGTATTTCAAGAACATGAAGTAAAGCTAAACAGTAATATATGTGGGCTTACCAGTTATATATGTGGCTAGTCCTTCCATATTCTGAATAGAGAGATATATAGGAATTTCAGGAGCAGTATAAAACTTTTTGAAAACAAGTAACATTATAGGTTAATAACGTAATACTAATACATATGCACAGTGATAATGAGAGAATTTACTTGCACACCTGTCAATTGTTGCCTAATAAATGTTCTCCCAATTTCAATGAACAAGGGATCAGTTGCATCAAGAAGGTAGGTGCAGCACCACCTAGGGTCACTCCAAACAGTGAACCTAAAGGTCCCCAAAAAAAGATCACTTTAGTGAATTGCCGCAAAGTTTCTTGCTCGGATACTAGGATCCAGAAAATCATTTTACTGTAACCATGATAGACCAGCTCTACAGCAAATATGGATATTTTTGAACAACTTTCCACAAAAACTACACAAGCTATAAATCTATAAAATCTCATAGAACTAGTTTTTCACTTCATAATGTCTTTTTTCTTTCTTTCTATATATATTTTTTTTTAAGGAGAAAGACACACAATCATAATAAAAGTCATGCATCAGAACAGCAGGTATGGGTGAGGAACTAAAAAATGACAGTAATGTTAGTAAAATAACTGCTACAATATTACCAGTTTCCTAGATGTGTTATCTTCGCTGATGGATAAACAAGCTTTAGAGCTGCTGGAACATTACCGGAAAAGGCTGGAAGGACTGAAACACGCCAAAGAAAAAAAATAAAAAAGCAATATTGTCAAAACAAAGTTAAAGAGTACAATTCCTATAAGGTGGTGTTTCTAACTCAGATTTTATTCTGTTTTCAGAATTTTCTTTTAGTGAGTTTTCGTTTTTCTAATGTGCGTGGCACAATAATTAGGAACTCAGGGATGTCATTTAGTGAAACCAATTGGATATGAGAGATAATCAAAAATTTATATATGAAGGCTTCTCATATTTCCATAGACTGAATTTGAAACTGTTGACTGGATGTAATACAATTGATTGATCTTTTATATGGAAATTACTGATTCCTTTCAAACTTGACAACATCATTATGTGAGGACATCGCTTGTAAGATAGGATTTTGATAGCAAGATTGTCTAGACTCTAGTATGCATCCAAGATAGAATTTATATTTTTCATCAGAATCGTCTAGAATGCATCCAAGAAAGATTTGTACCCGGATTCATTCCCAGTTCATGCATTCTAGCAAGTATTTTCTTCTGCAGGATCAGTTGCTGATCTAACCAACTCTGTGGCAATGGCCCACCCCACCTGCGATTGAATTATTAGTTCTACGAGGATAACTGATATATACCTAGCAAAATGAATCCGAACATGGTAAACATTGAAGTTATTCAATGGAGCTATAGGAGGAGGAACATTACTTTTCATCCAACATAACAAATGCCTCATGTTTTTGAAGTTATTGGCAAAATAAGCAACGAACAGAGTTGACAGCAACAACTTTAGTTGACCATGCAGATAAATGATATGGGTTTATACTGTAGTAAACTTCAGAAATATTATTAGCTTAAATTCGTGATAATAAAATCGAGGGTATCCATGTTAAGGAAGTCCTGCATATTGTATAGGCAGGACCTTAAAGCGGAAAATGAAAAAAGGAACAAAAAAAAGAGATAATGAGGATCTTCCTTTGGTGCTCGAAATACAAAAAAAAGTAATCTTTTTCAGAAAGCTCAATTGCAATCTCCTGCTAAGATTTCATATTTTATGACATCTTAATTGGTGCATTAAATGACAGTGCATTCAAATGGAGGACTTATGAACCTGAATAAAAACTATCTGCAGAATACACCAAGATGTTTAAAATTGTGTATGCCTAAATTGATCAGAAGACCAGGATCAAGAAAGCAGTCATCGGGAATACTCTAGTAATAAATTTAGGACTAGTTTAAACTCTACAAGCTTACCCATGCATATTTCCCATACGTGACCATGCCAGAAATGCTGGACCTCCGAAGAAATTGTTCAAATCTGCAGCTGTTATATTGAAATTCTGCTCAAGAATGATACATAGTAGTTAACAGTTAGAATAATGAAAGAAAGAAAGAGAGAAGGAAAAGTACTATATGCCCATCCAAATGAGAGCAATCTGAGCACTATCAGTCGACAAATTTTTTTATAGTTACCTGGGATGTTTGTTAAAAAAAGATATCCAACATACTACAAAGCATATAAAAGGGGTTACAAAGAGTACCTGGAAGACTTTCTGCCAAATAGCTTCTTGTCCAGTGAATGCCAAAGGCAAATTGATACCTTGGAGAGCCATCCAGTCAATTTCTTTCTCCCATCTTTCCCAGTCCCACCATGCAAATGTATCTTTAAAGGCAGAGAATTGAAATGTGAATGCTCGAATATAAGGGTAAAGCCAATATACTTCTAGAGCAGTAGAACATAGAAAATAAAGAATAAAATCCGGTGCTTACAGCTAGATGTAACAGCATTCTGATAGTAGCTCCAAGGAGTAGGTCTCTTCATGACTATCCCTGAATCTTGAACCTTAGGCAGGGAGCCAGACTTTGGTACTGAAGAGAGCTGCACACCACCTGTTTTGCTCCATGATATATGTGCTCCACACCAATACTTCAGGTACCAGTGAAGACCAGACAAAAGCTCCACTCCAGTGGTTCCACTTATTCTGTGTGAAAGATAAACATTAGAAAGGTTCTGTACAAAACTTGTATATAAATAATAAAATTTTGTGTCGATATGCAATGAAAGAAAACTAAGTTCCAAAATACAGAATAAAAAATAGGGTAATGATATAGTAGTTCAGTTTTCATCTTAACCATCCTCAGATTTCCCGATACTACCTTACCACTTCAACAAGAAAATTACAAGTAAAATTTCGAATGTTCAAGTATGCTCATGTGAATCAATCATTAATACAAGGACTTGTACATACAAAATTTCAGGGGAACCAACTTCACTGACAGAAGGATGATTGGTTAATTTAAAACAAGACTCTCCACCACAATGCTCCTGCACAAAGGATGAAAGGGAGAACCGGAATAAGAAGATAGCCATGTCAATTGCAATATCTTTTGCTTAATGCGAAACAAGTGCAAGACAATACAATTCATTGCAGCAAAAACTTCCTTCCAGTTGATATAAAATTTGTACTACCTCTATAACCATGGTAATATAGACAAACAATAGATAAAAATAAAAAACTCCATTAAAAATGTCATACATATCATTCTCAAATGCAGATCAAAGAAAAAATCAGAAAAAAATGAATTTAAAAAATAACCAACTCAAAATGATTTTCCATACTATCTTGATTGAGTACTTTGCAAAGGATAGGGAATACGGCTACTTTAATTGCTTTTGGGCTAGTTTATGCACTATGTCATGACATATAAGCGAGCATTTCCTATTTAACTACCTAGTGTAGAATTAAGCTAGACATGGAATTCAATATTTCGGCTAGTTTAATAGTTCTACGCCTTGCTCATTATTCAGTCATTCTGATGATCATGCCAACCCAATGAGAACTTTTTAAAATTAACTGATATAGGTTATGAAAATGCATTATGGCACTATATGCACAATACATTTAAGATCATTTTGACAACAGAGTTTATTAGAGAACTCAAGACTTCCTTTAAACTCAATAGACTCCTTGCTACACTTAAAAAGTTACTTTTTTGAGCAAACAACATAAGCCTTGGGGGGTTTATGACAATAACAGATACACCCCCTCATTTTTCAAAAAATTCAGAAACCTCCCTTGAGGTTTACTTTTTGTAACAGATTCTCTTATCAGCTAAAAGTATTAATATATTTTCAATTTACCCCTTTATTGTATTTTGAAATTAATATTATTATTTAAACTATAAAATTTTCTTTTCTTATTTCTTAAGATATACTTTTTCATTTTGATGAAACTATTATAGTTAAAAAATACCATTATAAATCTTATTAACAAATAAGTTTTTTTTTTTCAAGTACAAAAAAAATCTAGTTGAAAATTTTAATACCGTTATGAGATTTTTATAAATTATTAGATACGATTTTATTTTATTTTATTTTTTCAATTACGATTGACAAATAATTAAAAAACCAATTTAGAATAATTTATTAAAGCTAGTTGGAAACTTTAATACCATTATAAATATTGTTATAAAAATAAAATTATTACATATGATTTTTTTTGCAAATATGATTTGTAAAATAATTAACAAATTAACATAAATAAATATATTAGAATAATTTAATAAAGCTACTTGAAAATTCATTAAATGTTTTATATTGCATGATTTAGTAGTGTTTTCTCTAATTTTTGTATTTTTTATACTCTTTACATTTATACTACATTAAGTTTAGAAAATTAAGGTAATAATATATCATAATACTAAAAATGTAAAAATGTTTGTATCAAATGTCTAATCTATTGACATGAAAAATATGTCTTCGAAAAGAAAATATTTTCCTTATTTTGAAAAAAAACAAAAACCTACTCCCAAAAAAATGTTTTCCTTATAAACAAGAAAACTGACATATTTTCAAAAGTTAGAAAATATTTTCAATGAAAAAAAATAGCAATCAAACACTTCAAAGTTGAAGTACAAATTTGAAAAAAAAACTGCCATTTCCTAGAAAATAAATGCAATCAAACACACAAAGGTTCTTTTTAGTTCAACTTTTACTAAATATATTAGATCAATTTTAGTTTGTCCATTAAATGAGAAATTATCATTAATAATTAAAAATAACTTTATACAAAAAGATAAAAATAAACTTTTAAAATTAAAATAATTAATTTTCGTCTAACTTAAAACTAAGAAATAAAAAAGAAGCAAATATTATCATATATATATAAGTATAAGAGGAATGAAATGCAAAATTTATGCTAAAAGGGAGGTTTCTGAAATTTGCTCTACTTTTTTTAAACTAGAATTACATTTAGCAAAAATGATATTTGAATTCTTTTACTATTTACACTCAAGTTGGGATGTATGCGTACCTTGGGGATGATATTGAACTGAAAGCTGGAAGAATGGGAAGGAATGATGCGACTGAGGGTTCCATAAGCTGCGGCGATTTGGACAGAAGGTGGGGCCCTCTCGCGGTCCTGAATTTCAAGAAGACGCGAAATGTACTCGACTCCAATTGTTGAAGAATCGGCCACCGGCACTCCTGTGAAGAAGAAGAAGTAGAACAACAGGCAAAGGCCGATCATCGAATTGAAATTGAAATCAGAAGGAGGAGAAGCCATTGTTGAGAACTCTGGAGAGGACGAGGATACATGCAGGGGATTATATTAACAGTGGAATCGATTCCACCCATTGTTGAATGTGTGTGAGAGAGAGAGAGAAGTGGGGATGAAGACAAATTTGTTGGCCGGCAGAGAGTTGAAGACAAACTCTGGAGGTTCGCTTGGAGTTTCTATATTATATTGCTCGACCAAATACCAAGTTGAACAAACTTGTCAAATGAGTATTGGTCGTTAAAAGCTTAGAACACTTCTACATGTATTGGATAGGACAATTTTCTATGCTGCTAGAGTAGGAATTATCGAGTGGGTTCCCACACTCACTATATTTCTATCTACGATCATTTTCATTGATTTATCGAAATTTGAACGAACAGTCGCACCATGTATATATATTGAACTATCGTACTAAATTTTTTTCTCGATTGGGTGGCCCTTCCCGTCTCCCATCCTTTAGGATTTTCTGAGGATGAGATATGATTAGAGCATCTTGTCATACTATTAACGAATGAGAGAGTGGAGGTAGGTCAAATCGATCCACGAATCATTGGTTCCATATCTAATTTTTGTTCAATTCGCTAGGTTCTTCTCATGTATTATTAGAAAAAAAAAAAAAATTTTAATACAACATAAATTAATGTTTAAATCTTTTATTTGATTTTAATAGTTATTTTTTGTGGCTACAAAATATTGATTATTAGAATACTGCCAACTCTTTTAAAATGCATATTAATTTATAATTGTAACTTATACGGGGATTGCAAAAAAAAAATTTTGGAATCAAATTAAAATTCAATCCTGAAATTAGAACAATTTTTTTTGTAATTTTAGATTAAATTCTTTTTTTTTAACCAATTAAGTTTAAATTAGTGTCAACTCGAATCCGTTACTTTGGTTCAATTCTGATTGTCTTGGAATCTTTTGATTATTTTAATACTTGAACATTTTTGAAGTATAAATGTATAATGATAGGCATTTGACTAATTATTGAAAGGGAAGATTACACCATGATAATGATATTTTTAAAAGTGTAATTCTACTTTTTTATTCTACAAATACTTCATTTTTTATTTTTTTTTCCTAAAAACAAACAAGAATACATACAAATACAAACGGAAACACATCAATGACCCACCACCACCCCACCTCCACATCACGTTTCAATCTTATGTCAAACGTCCAAACCCTAAACAGGGCCATAAACTAAAATGTTAAGGGATTGTTCTCTCTGCATTTCTATTTTGTGTTTTAAATTTTGAATTCATTTTGGGTTTTGTGTTTTGAGTGTTCATTTTGAGATTATTGAAAATGTGTTCGTTTTGGCATTTTGAAAAATTGTTTTGAAAACACTCAAAACGCATTCTGAAAATTTTAACTTGATTATAACTGAAAATACCACAAACGACAAATATGTCGTTTTTTATTTTCTTTATAAATTTTTAACTTGTTTTCAAAAATACGTTTTCGAAAATAGGAAAGAGAACGCGTTTTCACTGTTTCGGAAAATCGAAAACAGAAAACGGCTTGAAACTAGTAAAGAGAACATGGCCTAAATCACTAAAACACGGATCTCACCATTCTGCAACCAGCATCGCCGTTGTTTTCTCTTATGAACAACAAAATAATAGAATTGAGACAAAAAAAATTAACTTATTTAAGTTTTATGCAATTTAAGTTTTGGACAATCTTTTTAAAAATATTGTGTTATGTAGGTTTCCATTTTAGTGAGATGTTTGTTTAATTATTTTAAGTTATCGAAACTTTTATGGTGTGTATGGAAAATCACTTCTTAATTCTTATTCCAAAAAGTTCGTGTTTATTTTATTAGTTTAAACGTTTTATGAAATATATTAAGTGATGCTTGGGAACATAGGACCCAAGTCATTACCATGGTGATGTAACATAATATGTTATAAATGGTGGTGGTGTAGCAATAAAGTTACAATTGATGGATGTGGCATAGCACTGGTGGTGTAAGCAAGTGGTGGGACAGGTGATGATGATGGTGTAACACTGAATTTTACGAGTAGTGGTGGTATCTTCGATTGCAGTAATGGTGAAAATAAACAAAATGTATATAACGGACCGTGTTACAAGTAATGACCGAAGCGTCATCGAAGGTGAAAATATGATGGTGAAATATGTGTAGCATGATTTTTCAAAATGTAATATATCGTGTTAGAAAATTTATTGTAAAAATTTAAAATTAAAATTAAAATAATAATAATAATAATAATAATAATAATAATAATAAAGTATTTTGAGAATAAAAAAGATTTAAAATTAAGTAAGGAATTGAACATTTTAAATGTATTTATGAATGAAAGAATTTCATAACTAAAATAGTTTAAGAATACAATTTAAAAATTTTAAAAAAAAAACTTGTGGAGAACTTTCAAAAGTCACGTGGTATGTGATTGTGGCATCCAAAAAATGTTGTGACCATAAATTGAAATTAAAATAGGTTATAGTCACACAATACAATAATTTATAAGTCACGGCCACATACTCATCGCAAATCAAATCATTTAAGGTCAATTACTTATTAGAAACATATCAAGATCACATATGTATTTAATTGTGTGATTGTAATTAGTTATATTATCTAATTATGACCTAGTATAATCTCTTCTCTGCTAGTATCAACTTTGCTTATCATCGACACTAGCGGCGGGTTAAGATGGATGGCTGTAAAACCACAGTGCAATAAATCTACCTCGATGACGACTTCATGTGAAGAAGACGAGGTCACCTCCAATGGAAGATCTAGCAATTGCCATCACCTCTAATAATTGAAGGTATGCTGGTTGTTGTTGACGAAAAAGTCACTAGAGTTGAGGGCAATGGAGTTGATACTGGAGAAGACATTGTCGGAGTGCTCACTAGCATTGGGGTATCCGTTGTAAGCAGAGATTTCTGTTCAATCGTCGACACTAGGTTGACACCAATGAAAGCCGGTGAGGTGGGGGTGAGAAACATCTATCACCATTTTAGTATATATGTTTGCATGTATAATACGAATAGAGACGGATGGTGCAGTGAGTGTAGTGAAAAAAATAAATAGTACTCGATTAATGAAATTTAAACTTTATAAAAATTTTCTCTATATGAATTGTTCCCTTGTTAAATTTATGAAACTCATTTGGGCTCTTTACAATCCAAAACTTGTTGAACTGAATTATGTGGGCCAGTCCAGCTCCACCAAGGTTTTGGTACAATCTTCCTACTAGTTATGTACTCTTGATTTCTATACAAGGGGAAATTGACATAAATAACATTATAAATATTAATTTTCCCTCCATACGTGGGGGTGTGATTAGAGATCCAAATGGAAATGTTTGGCATATTTTAAGTTCTACCGTGCTTGCTTGTCTAGAAGCCAAAATTAGCTAGAGTAGTGTGTACGAGACTGAGGTTGTGCTCCCAACCTGAATATACTAGAATATAGGTTAAAGTAAATTCCGTCGTGGTTGTCCAACTAATAAAATAAAAATAAAAAAAGAAGCTATCAAACCATCACATTCTCATTGCATAATTCTTCTCGTGTAAATATGCTTATAAGTAAAATATTAATCTTTTTATTTAGTTGAATTGAAATTCCTTGGAGGTAAGACCGTTATGTACCTCTCATTATAATCTTTCCAATATCATTATACTTAGGTAGCGGATAATGACAAACCTCTCATACGGATAGAGTAAGTAAAATTGAAAATCCTAACCTTCTTCTACACGAATTTTGTCAAAAAGCGAAAAAAAAAAAAAACTAAAACTAAAAATTTATATTATCGATGTCAATAAATAACAAAAATTTATCATTATAAATAATATCTAGCACGACACAATTTCAATATTTACATGCAACAAGTCCATATAATTTTATTTTCTTCTGAGATTTCGTAACTAACTCTTTTTGGCACTATCCAAGCATTTCTTGAATATCATGTGCAAAATAATTTCAATAAAAAGCAAAAATGAAAGCAATCTTAACTGTTGTCTAAATAATGTTAACCCCTTCTCGTGACTTGTAGGATTAAACATCATAGGGTTTGGGGACCAATAGCTTTACTAAATTCAAACATGATGGGAGTGCACGATTTGACTACAATTAAAGTAAACTGAGAACAAATTAATTAATAACAAACAAGTTACGTGTTTATTTTAGCCTATGTTTGACCCCCATTTTTATAAAAACTATTTTTTCGAAATTCACTTTAAATCATACATTATGTCATAAAATTATATTACACATAAATCGAAATTTTTTCTTATTCTTTAATCACACATTCTCAAAAAATTCAATATTCAAAAACTCATTTCCCCCCAAATTTACATTAAAATGGAGCCCAAACAAAGGCTTAATGTTACAATAAATTATTACTTATAAATAGTAAAATAGTCACAAATTGCTATTAAATATCAATGCAAGCATTCTAACATTTGTTGTTGTTTTTAAGTTTCGTCACAAAAGAGACTAGACAAGATGATTCAACGTTTACACATGTGAGTTCAAATCGTATAAATAATTAATTTTCATAAGCAATTATACTTTCCGTAATCCCTAAATTATATTAGCTATCTTTTTTTTTTTTTTTTTTATTATGACACAAGTGTCCAATATTCGCCCGACTAATCTGGGGAGTGGCGGCCTTCCCCTTTAGTTCGTCACCCCGATTAATCCGAATGTGATCACATCTTATACACACTTGACAGGACATTCGACAGTTCTCCTCCCTGTGGACCTTTGCCTTCCAATATAGATGTTGCGTTCCAACTGCTGCGGAGATTTGAACATTCGATGCTCCGTAGAGAACTCTCCTACTTTACTACTACGTCATGTCCGTGGGGACAATTATATCACTATCTTACCTATGTGTCTGGCTGTCTGTCCCTTATAACAAAAAAAAAAGATTAAAAAAGGGGGGTTTTACTTGCCTAGGCTATGCACCTAGCTCAAGTCCACAGATAATGCTTCAATGAAAAGTATAAAGCTATTTATATAATTTGTGTTGACAATTCATGTGTTGTCAAGATATGTACTGTTAGATGTTGTAGATTTCTGTCAACTTATGATTGTCAATAAAATTATCAATCATAACTCGTATAACTAGAATGAAAATTAACTTCCAAAGTTACTCCCCATTCCCATTATGGACTTGACTTATCAGCAATTGACAGGACAACACGCTTCAACTACCACACTACACTTTTGCCACATATACCCTATAAAATGGATATAGCTCTAATTCTTCCATTCAAGTCTTTGAACAACATATTTGTTACATAAGTAATCTACAAAACTTTATAAATTTAAGATGTTAGGTACTTAGTATTAAGTTTGTATCGTGTGATTATCAAGAATGCACAATCTCATATCGTGTTAGAGTAAATTGTTCCACGTGAAACAAATTACAAATAAACTAACACAAAAGACGTCGTAAGATCTACAAAATAAATTATAGGAAAATTTTCAAACATGGTTCATTGCCAAGCAACCATACCCAACTTTGTGTTTTGGAAAGCAAATTGGATGGTAGGTCACAACAATCTTTTAACTTTATTTCTTTTCAACTACATGGACCCTAGTCTAAAGGTACATAATATTAGGCGAAACCGAACTATGCGATGAAGAAAAGTTAACTTTAACATTCAAATCAAAGCAAGTAGTAACAGGACAAGAAAATAAAGGCAAACTATATTAAACCAGCACACTCCTGACCCAAAAAAAAAAAAAAAA
>CAIGRN010084884.1:0-16712 GCA_903798345.1 Fraxinus anomala | reverse complement strand
CAATGGGCCGTTAGTATAAATATACAGTTATGGTCCCCAGATCATACGTTCTATTCATTCTATTCTGACTCCCATCTTCAAAGAGAAACAAAGGAACGACGTGTTGATTTGGAAGACTAAAACCACATGACTTGTTCATTGCGATAACCATGTCTGATTCAGGTATGCCTCCACTTTTGGTTCACAAGTTCTTGATGATCCAACATGAACGATCCTTATGACGGTAAAGAATATTATTTTTCCCCACCAAAAACAACCTTAGTATACATATGAAACAATTTGAGGCAATCACACACAAAACATATATATTATGTTAGATGCTCTAATGATCAACATCTGCAAAACAACTATATTGAAATATTATTGCAATCTATAGTAAATTTCACACAAAAAATCTGCAAATCCTGAAGCCTTGTCAGTATCTTTAGTTCATACGGTATAGTATAATTTGTGCAAACTTGTACATACTAAAATAGGAAACAAATGAAAAGCCTTAAGAAAACTCTTTAGATGCTCGAAATCTACTATTGACAGTGTGAACTTCCAATAATGATGCCTCACCTCAGACAGTTTGATGATCAAGTTGATAATTTAAGCAGCAGCGTATTTATGAGAATATAATAAACTTTATACTCTAAGCAGCAATGTAATTTTGTGAATATAGTGAATCAATCATTCCTTGAATGGTGTTGATAACAACTGATCAATAGATCATTACTATTCGGGAAGCTTTCTTTGAAGAGATAGCTGTTCAGACATAGTTTATTAGTGCATAATTGGGCTGGTGAATGTGTAGATGATTTCTGATGATATTGAATGGCTATAACCATTCCTATCCTAGTTGATTTCTGATAAATATAGGGGGATTCATCACTTGAGTGTTGTAAATAATCAATGTTTCACAATCCCATTACCCAATATTTACTAGTTGATGGCATTAAGAAATTCATTGCCGTCAAATTTTTGGAGTTAACAAGTTATATATTTGTATCAACATTGTTGAAGAACATAACTGATTCATAGAAATCTATTTTTCACTCATTTGTGTCTTCATCTTTACTAATATGATCATATCGCATGCAACAAGATTCAATTGATCCAATAAGCTCCTCTGCCCATTTGTGCCTCATATGATGACGTATATCTTTCTATATTCATTTTCAATTTACTGAAGGACAAAGCATATTTTGTTCCTTCGTATAGCATACTGGCCCCCTTCTCGAGCATTACATTTAAGATAACACTAAAAATAATAATTAATGTGTTAATATCCCATCCTGTTTACAAGCAAGACTATTTAGTTAAAAAATTGTATGTATATATTTTCCCAAACAGAAATCAAATATATTAATCATTGAATGTGAAAAGTAGTACAAATAATTTTTTATTATAATAATATGCAATCGAGAATCTAAAGCCCATTCTTTCAATATCTATGGTGACAATTATACAGTTGCATTCTCACAATAAAGTAATATGGCATAAAACAAAACAGCTGCATTAAAATTACTTCAATAATTCCTACTTCCTACCACCATGTTGTTGCAACTTGGTCTTCATTTATATTCACGAAACAAACTGACATATTTAAGGCCAAACCCATGGATCTACTTGTTGCATTATTCCCCAATA
The DNA here is from genome assembly GCA_903798345.1 of Fraxinus anomala. NCBI lineage: Eukaryota > Viridiplantae > Streptophyta > Magnoliopsida > Lamiales > Oleaceae > Fraxinus > Fraxinus anomala. The sequence goes on along the minus strand of CAIGRN010084884.1, from coordinate 15,080 downwards.
TTTACTCTTTTTTTTTTTTATAAATAACAAGACAAGACAAATCCTCATGCTAACAATAGTGTTCTAAATTAAAGTAAACCAAGAAAATAATAAGATCAAGTGTAGATATTTGCAAGGTTTGGTACCCGAGTGCTAAAAATCAACGATTCAAGACCCCATCGTCCCAACCTTCAAAGGTTTGAGAACCTAATTGCAATTTACCCTTAATATTAATAAGAAACTGGTAAAAGAATTTATTCTCTCCCAACAACAATGTAGAAAGCATATAGGTTTACAAGGTTGAACAAAACATATCGTATAATACAAGGTTGAGGTTATAATCAATGATATTTTTTAAAATGGATAAAATGTCAAATCTCTTATTCCACACCATCTATAGGCTATCATCAATATTTAATTTCATCTCAAAATTTCTAGTCTTGAACAATCCATACCTACATAATACATGATATAATGCGAGAAGCAATAAGTTACATGTCAAAGTAAAGATTGTGTATATGTACAAATCTATCAATAGGTCCTTCGCCCACATTATGCTTAAAACGTAGATATAAAATCATAATATAATGATCATAACATCACAGAGACCTAACAACATTTATGTTCCACCATTCCAATATCGGTTGGTATCATTCCACCACCTCAACAACAAGCTCAACTACACCCAAAAAGTGTATGCATGCGCACCTATCACCATTTGGCAAATTTGCTAAGTGGTGAATTCACATAATTTTTTTTTTATATGTTGCAAAATTTTCAATCCGACTAGATTTGTCTCACTTGAAGTATTGTTCGTTCCATAAATGTGTCCGTCCAAATGGTTGAGTTCACATACTTGATTGATGATTTTGGACAAATTTTAGGGTCATTTCTCCAATTCTTTTGGTGTGCCTATTATCACAATTTAAAGGCTTCATTCTTCACTTCTCATATGGCTCGGGCAAATTCCTAAGAGTTTTAAAGATTTTGGAGTTCTTTCCTTTCTTTAAGGTCTTGCTTTATTTATTGAATGTTATTGAGTGTTCTTCAAATATCCTTCCAAATCCATGAGTGGTCGCATTAGTCTTGATTCTATGTTATCGAAGTTTTGATCCAAGATAAAGTGAAGCCATCGGCGAATAGTTGTTTTTATGGAAGGTGGATTGGGGTGATTTTAGTGGTATTCTGTATGGAATTACATCCGAATTTTGGCAAAAAGGAGGCATGGATAGATCTATCCATCAGGACGACTACTCTTGGCCAAACAACTATACAAGCTTAAATCGTCCAAACGTTCCCACACTAGCAGGGTTTATAGGCGATTTGGGGACATGTTTTTCTCATGAGGTTGATCCGAAAAATATTTGCATTGATAGTGATCCGACCGATCCAGTTCTTGATAGGGGCAATCCTAGACATAGCTCTTCAGAACAGAACCGTTCAGTTGTGAATGATATTATGTGTACCAAGAACAATAAAGAAAACTGATGAAAATTGACTTGATAAGAATTCGGGACGCCAAATTTTGGCAAAAAAGAGGCACAAGTAGATCCATCCATCCAGACGACAACTTTTGACCAAATGACTATACAAGCTTAAACTGTCCAAACGAACCCACACTAGCAGGGTTTATAGGCTATCCGAGGACATGTTCTCCTCATAAGGTTGATCCAAAAAAATATTTGGATTGTTAGTGGTCTGACCGGTCCAATTCTTGACAAAGGCGATCCAAGATGTAGCTTTTTAGAATAGAGTCACCCGAGTGCAAATGATATTATGTGTACTAAGAACAACCAATAAAATTGGCGAAAAATCACTTGATAAGGATTCGGGTGCTTATGGTGCTCCGGCATCCGTTCAACTCTGTTTACCGCGACTGCGCGAAAGAGTGTCATGGAATGTCCCGGGTTGGATGTTCTTCTACAAGTCGCTATTTAAAAATGGCTTCTGGTTCACGATTCCTCAAATGGTCAAGATGGTGTTGGAGCATTTTGAAATTACACCAAGTCAACTCATGCCCAACTCTTTGCGATTACTCTTAGTCTTCCAAGTCTAGGCCAAGGGGCACAATATTACATTTGTCATGTCGAAGTTATTGCATGGTTACTTCATAAGAGAGCATAATGGTAAGAAAGTTTGATTTTCCTTAAATGGGGGAAAATACTGATCAGTTGATGTTGGCTTTTATTCTGGAGATAAGGGTCGGAAAGCTTCTTATTTCCTTGCGTCAAGTGATTTGGTTTGATCAGAGGATTATTATTTTCCTTTAGTGTCATTAAGTTTCATAGATTATTTCCTCACAATATGTTATACTGATTCGAGGTTCTTATTTCATTTTCTTGCATGTCATCGCATCAACACCCAGCTTATTGAAGGCCTGTTCGTGAAGGAGCATATTTCGAAAAACATGGCAAGATTAGAGGCATTGTTAGTTTCTCATGTCCTCGGAGGCCCTATTTTTGAGCAGCTTGTGGTGTCATATTTTAGTATAACCAAGAGGTATTCCTTTTGATTTTTCAAGACATTTGGTCCCTATTATAATGGTAAAGAGAGGTTTGAAAATTAACAATAATAACCTACATTTCGTAGTCCATTTAATTTGGATGATCGTGAGATTGCAGATCGAGTCATGTCAATGTGATAAGATCTTCTCTTGATGCTTTGGAGAGGAGAAAGGCAAATGAGAAAAAGTTTAAGAAGGATTCTTCTATGAGGCTAGTTGACACTTCAGTCCCATCGAATGATTTTTCGAGTCAGACCAAGCTTTCTGATGTTTCCTCCCGATGATTCGTAAGCATGGTCATCCAAGCCGTCATTGGTGGATGAAGATTAGATCGTGCTTACTTTTTCATCTGATTCATCTGTGTTCTCTAAACCGGAGTGGTGACACTTGTTAGAGGTCTTTTCGTTTCCTGAAGACCGAACATGTTATGAAGCACTTGGTAAAGGCAGCTTAGAACACGATGACATAGATTTTCAAGATATAGTATTTTTCGTACACTTCATTATGGATAACCCACTTAATTAAACCTAACTTGTCTTTATTGACTCTAGGATTGCAATGTACTATTTTTCAAAAGAATGAAGCCATTAGACAAACCAGAAAGGTGCGCTCACTATAAAATTTGAATGGTCTTATTAAGTAGAGAAGTCAAAAATTTGAAGGCTGGGAAGAAATATGGTGACTTGGTTGGTAAAAAGGCAATAGATGAGTTAGCTGGGATGGTTAGTAAAAAACTTGCATTGAAGAAGGAGCTTACATGCTTAAAAGAATTTACAGGGGCTCCGATTGCTTCTTTGGAAGATTGCTTGGAGAACTGCCAGCTAGAGGTTGAGATAGTCATCAGAGCCTTCCTCAAGAATGATTACAAAAAAGGTAAACATGCTAGCTGAGTTGTGAACAAAGCAATTGTCGAGTAAGTTGAGTTGTGCCAAATGCTTGATATGCGCAGTCTATTGGAAGAGCATCTTGAAGATAGGGCTATGTCCGATAAAGGGGTCGAGTGTGCCCATCCTAGTGGTGGCTTAAATTCCTTTAGAACATTTTCTTAGTGTGCTTGTCGGCTAGTATTTCTTTTCAAACTTATGTATTACGCATTTGGACCTATCTTATATAGTATGTAGCTGTACTTGTGTATTCGAACTTATGTATTTTGAAATTACATAATATGTGAACTTATTGTGGTTGTGTGCTAGTTTGCCTAAAAACTCTTAATCAAACATTGGACTTGAAATTTCATGCGGAGTATTTTGAAATTATGCACAAGTTGAGGAAAAAATATATAAATAGAACTTGAACTTCATTGAAACACTTCCCAATTTGTCCTTGAAAGATGAAGGAAACGTACCTTCATGGTGAAATTTTCCACGAACGTTTTTTAATAAAGAGTATAATTTATAGAGGATTCGATTAGTTTGGTCCATCCGACATGGAGGGTAATGTCATTGGCTGGCTTTAAGGCTACCCTAGTTCAAAAGTAACTGAGCATTTATTTGGATTGGTTTTATGGTTATAGTAGAGAAAACTTCATCCGAACAACTTGATGGGAACCGTGAGGTCATTTTCATCAGAATGGGTTGATGGAAACCATGTACTCATCTTCATTCGGATGGCTTGATAGAAGCAATGTGGTATGTCAGTGTTCGATTCTTTTTGTTATATATGTAGGATTTTCTTCTCCCAAAGTTCAAGGCTTCCCAAATTCCAATTGATGAGGAAAGTCATGAACTTGACATGTAACGTTCTGTTCTAGCTGGTGAATCTCTTGAACAGACAATGGCATTTCTACCATCGGCTCTTTGATGCTTAATTTAGTGTTGATTCTGGCAATAATAAATAATTAAACAAGAAAACTCCAAAATGAATGAGGAAAATAAGATGATGTTCTATGATGAAGGGATGGTGAACTAGGCATGCTCAGTTTGACTTCGTTTGGATCATCTTAAACTTTGTCTACCAATTTTCCTGAAGGCAAAGAGAGGCTAGGACTATTGATAGCATTTATATCATCGACTCTCCGATGTCTATGTCTGTATGGATTTCAAATGAAAATGAAAATTCAAGAATTGAGAAGAGTTAAAAAGAAAATAATATTCGTGATTAGGTATTGTCCTTCCCAATTTGCTGCAAGTTTGCTTACACCAGCCTTTTTAATGTTTTGGAATACTCTTTTAATACCCATTCACCTTTGAAGGTTCTAGTTCTTACTTGTCGGTTGAAGTGTTGGGCAATCTTTTGTTGATATGCAATTGTACAAACAAATGCTCTCTCCTTTTGTTCACCCGCCAAATCTAACTCATTGCATAATTCAACTTGATTTTGCTCACTGGTTGATCATTCGCATTGAAAGGTTGTATACTTGTTTCCATTGGTATGATTGCTTCCAGTTGTAAGCTAAAGAGAATGGAGTTTCACCGGTTAATGTCTGAATGGTGGTGCAGTAGGACCCAAAGGACTCCGACGCTCGTCTGCCCATTTTTCGTTGGCTCTAGAGAGTCTTTTCTTTAATGTCTTCATGATAGTTTTGTTGGAAGATTTGGTCTGGCCGTTGGCTTTAGGATGCCGCGGAGTGGAGAAGTTCAGCTTGATGTTCCATTCTTTGCAGAAATTCTAAAATTCAGTTCTTATGAATTGTGACCCATTATCAGTGACTATTTCTTTCAGAACTCCAAACCTATAGATTACATTTTTCCAGATGAATTGGATAACTTCACTAGCACATACCCATGAGAATGCCTCAATTTCAATCCATTTCGTGAAATAGTCTGTAATCACTAGCATGAAAACTCGTTATCCCATAGTAGTTGGAAGTTTCTCGACAATGTGCAATTCCTACTTTATGAATGGACAAATTGAAAGAATAGGGGTGAGCCATTCTGGCAGGAGGCATGAGACATCATCAAACATCGACATCAGTCACACTTTTTGACACGGTCAATAGAGTCGACCCACATTGTTTTCCAAAACATAAAACTCAAGTGGAGGCAAAGCTTGGACCAGAGCTAAATCTTGACTACTAGAAGATAGAATACTGAAATGAGAGAGCATTAGTTTGTACAGCCGCATATCAACAAAAGATTACCGAACATTTCAACCGACAAGTAACAACCAGAACCTTCAAAAAAGACGAGCTAGTACTACGAAGATTATTCCAGAACACCAAAGAGGCCGATACAGGCAAACCTGCAACAAATTGAGAATGACCATACCTAATTACGAAAGTGGTTGGGCAAGGAGCCTACAAGCTATGCACTCTGAATGGCAAAGACATCAACAACAGTTGGAATGTCATCTATCTTCGCAAATATTATTTCTAAGTTTTCTAAACTCTTCTCAATTCATCAATTTTCATTTTCATTCGAAATACATACTGACATAGGCATCGAAGAGCCAATGGCAAAAACGTCATTGGTAGTCCTAGCCTCTTTCTACCTTCACGAGAAGCCTCGAACTTTAGGGGACGAATATCCTATATAGATACCAAAAAGAATCAGACCAATACCACACGGCTCCCATCAAGCCAATCAAATGAAGATGACCACACAGTCTTCAACAAGCCATTCAGATGAAGATGACCACATAGTTGCCATCAAGCTTTTAGGACGAAGATGGCCTAGTGTCCCCATCAAATCAATCCAAATGAAGAGTCATATACTTTTAAACTAAGGTAGCATTTAAGCTAGCCAATTACATTACCTAGCATGTCAGATGGACTAGACTAATCGAATCTTTTGTACAAAAAAATTCCCGTGTTTGTAAGTTTACTTTATCTTTCAAGGACAAATTAGGAAGTATTTCAATAAAGTTCAATTTTTGTTTATATATTGTGTTCATAGACTTGTGCATAATTTCAAAATACCCCGCAAAAAATTTCAAGTACAATGTTTGATTAAGAGTTTTCATGGAAGCTAGTACACAACTACAATAAGTTCGCATATTATGCAATTTCAAAATACACAAGTTCTAATACACAAGTACAGATACATACTATATAAGACAGGTCCAAATGCATAATATATAAAGTCCAAAAGGAAATACTCGCCAAAGCCACTGTTGGAAAATGTTCTACCAAAGGAATTTCCTTAACACCACTAGGATCGGCACCCCAGACCCCTTCACCGAACATAGCCTTGTCTTCTGGCTACTCTTCCAACATATTGCGCATACCAAGCATTTGACACAACTCAGCATGCTCGGCACTCTAGGTGATCTTTCAAAAAAGAAATCTGAGCTCTTCGAAGATTCTTTCAAACTTGCAAGCTCCTTCATAATAAGACATTCACATGTTGTAGTGAACACACTATTCTAACCTGTCTAATGGCTTCATTCTTCTAAAAAATAGCACATTTCAATCCCTTAAGTCAATAAAAACAAGTTAGATTCAATCAAGTGGGTTATTCATAATGAAGTGTTCGAAAAATACTATATTGAAAAATCTGAGCCATCACCTTCACTTGACCAAGTTCTTCATAACGTGTCTGATCTTCAGGAAACAAGACCTTCACCAAGTGCCACCACTTTTAAGTTAGAGAATGCAGATGAATCAAATGGAAAAGTAAGCATGACTGAATCGTCATCCACTGTGACGACCTTGGACGATCGCGCTTTCGGGCCACTGAGAAAACATCGGTAAGCTCGATTTGACTCGTAAAATCATTAGATGAGACTAAAGTGTCAACTAGCCCCATGAAAGAACCTTTCTTAAGCTTCTTCTTCTTCTTTACCTTTCTCCTCTCCAAAGCCTCGAGCGAAGATCCTATTACCATTGACATGACTCGATCTACAATCTCACGATTAGCCGAATTAAGCGAGAACCGTACAAAGATAGGTTACTACAATTAATTTACAAACCTTTATTTACCATTATAATAGGGACCATATGTCTTGGAAACTCAAAACTAATACCTCTTGGTTCTCCTGAAATATGATCCCACAAGATGCTCGAAGATAGGACCTCTGAGGATAAGAGAAAATGACAATGCGTCTGATCTTTGGATATTGCTAAGATCTTTGAAATACTCTCTTTCACAATAGTCTTTCGACGAGCTACGTGTTGATGCGATGACCTATAGGAAAATGAAATAAGAACCTCGAATCAATAAAACGTATTGTGAGGAAATAATCTATGAAACTTACTGCATCACCACACTAAAGGAAAACAATAATCCTTCGACCAAACCAAATCGCTCAACGCAAGAAAATAAGACCCTTTCAACCCTAATCTCCAAAAGAAAGGACAACTATCAACAAATCGATATTTTCCCTCACATTTAAGGAAAATCGACATTTTTCACCATCATGATCCCTCATCAAGTAACCATGCAACAGCTTCAACATGCCAAATGTAATATTGTGCCGCTCCGCTAGGACTTGGAGGGCTAAGAGTTGGCTTGGTGCAATTTCAAAATACTCTTAGCTGGCTTGGTGCAATTTCAAAATACTCCAACACCATCTCGACATTAGAGGAATCGAGAACCGAAAGCCATCTTTAAATGAAAGCTCGTAGAAGAACATCCAACCGGGACATTCCATGACTCTTTTGTGCAGGCGCATAAACGTGATTGAACAGATGCTGGACAACATAAGCATCTCGAATTTTTATCAACCAATTTTCATCAATTTGCATGATATGTTATTATTAAACATGATATCTTTCTCCCTTGGACGACTCTCTTCAAATAAGCTAGGTCTAGTATCGCTACCATCAAGACTTAGACCGGTCAGATCACTATCAATGCAAATATTTTTCGGATCAACCTCATGAAAAGAACATATCCTTGGATCACCTATAAGCCCTACTAGTGTTGGTTCGTCCGGACGATTTAAGCTTGATTAGTTGTTTGGCCAAGAGTTATCGCGAATGGATAGATGTACTTGTGCTTCAATTTGGCCGAAATCCGAAAGAACTCAATACGGAACACAACTAAAATCGCCCAATCTATCTTCCATAAAAAAAAAACTATTCACTGGTGGCTTCACTTTATCACGGATTAAAACTCCAAAACCATAGAATCAAGACTAATGCGACCACTCATGGATTTGGAAGGATAATTGAAGAACACTTAAAAACATTCACAAATAAAGCAAGAGCTTAAAGAAAGGAAAGAAACCAATCAAAATCTCTAAAACTCCTTGGAATCTACACAAGCCATACGAGAAGTGAAGAATGAAACCTTTAAATTGTGAAAATAGGCACACCAAACGAAGTGGAGAAATGGCTCCAAAATTTGTCCAAAATCATTGATCAAATATGTGCACTCAACCATTTGGATGAACACATTTACTGACCAGCCAATACTTCAAGTGAAACACGTCGCACGATCTAGTTAGATCAATAATTTTGCAACATATCAAATAAAAAAATATGTCAATTCACCACTCGATAGATTTGCCAAGTGTTGATGTGCATGGCATGCATGCATGCCATTTTCCTGTCACATGGCAAAACTTGTGTGGGGACAAATATCGCACGACTTCCGAGTTGTGTAGTAATTTCCAAATTTCGCACGACTTTTGGATCCGTGCGGTAACTTCCAAATGATCACATGGCTCCGACCATATGGTGCCCCACCTTACTGTGCGGAAGTTTTTAATTTTTCGTTAGATAAGTTTTCACACTAAATTTCAAATATTTTCTAACAAACTTATTTAACCTGAAAAAATTAATTTTTCGCATTGAAAAGCTACCGTAGCAATATTATGTTACTATTTCATCTCACACTTAATGTGGAAATTATATTTTCATATTTTCGTTAATACACTATATGTTGGCCCCTTTCGTCTAACACTGTCATCATGTCGCTCTTAAACATTGAACGATCATAGTAGATTTAATGGTCGAACTGTCACCACCCTGACCACAACAAATCTTGCATCCACGCCAAACTATACGATCAGATGGTCTGTCCGAGCACACTCTCAACTAAGAGTCTAATTAGCCCTTAGCCCATCCTATTTTGGATGAAAATTTTACAAAATGTCCTTTACTTTTATAAAGGGTCATATCAACACCTTAACTACTCTTTAATTCAAGTAAAATTTGGATTAAAGAGCGGGGTGCAAGTTGTAGTGGTAAAAATTATTCCAACGGCCCATGTCATGAAATGAACAAATAGTCCAACTTAATAAATGCACCATCTTTGGCCCAGCTCATTAATGCCAACTGACTCGAGTCACGGTCCAAGACCCACAGGTCAACCCAAAACCTCCAATATTCTATCTTCAAACAGTTAAGATATATCACCCTATGATTTGACCTAGTCTAGCGGGAGTTATCTATAAATAGACAGGATATCTCAATCAAATAGATTCGATCAAATTCAACTCCAACCAACCACGAATCTCAAAAAATCCTTGCCAATTCCATCTAGACAGTTATCCCACTTCTATAAGTCCCATTGTCATTTAACCGTCTAGTTATGCTTTATCTACTCTGAACTATTGCTTCTCACTTTCCGTTTAGCACTCATACAACTCTCGACAAGCTTTACTAACTTAACCATCGGAGAGTCTTCGGTCGAAACCACATCGGCGTCCCCTTAAGATCTTTAACGGTCCTTTCTTATTCTCCTTTTCTTGAGTTCCACAACATTGCTGGTGGCCCAATCGATCCGATTTTTTCAATTGTAGAATAGACCGTCTACACCTACATAATACATGATTTAATGGGAGAAGTAATAAGTTACATGTTAAAGTAAAGATTGTGCATCTGAACAAATCTATTAATACGTCATTTGCCTACATTATGCTTAAAACGTAGACATAAAATCATAATATAATGGTCATAACATCCTAGAGACCTCAAAGCGTTAATACATCATTCCAACATTGGTTGGCATCCTTCCGCCACCTCGTCGTCAAGCAAGTCATCTCCACTCCCATCCCAGAAACTCACATCACACCACGTAGACGTCTGACATATGAATTACATAGAGGAGAAACCCACTTGTACATAACTGTTTTTTTTGTCATTTGACAGAATACTCACATGGGAGTGGGCTCGATGACAATAAAATATTATTATAAAAAATGGGGCCCACCCCATGTGTATATCCTGTGATTTTTACAGAATTTTTTTTTTTTTCAGTAATTGTAGCTTCTTTCTTACATAAAATACTTTCACAACACATTCACATCGGGCAAATACATTTTCATAAATCGTGCCCATGTGAGGCAACTTAAATCATTTACCATATTCACATTGAGCCAAACATTTCACTTGAGGCACGCCTAATTTCATCACAATCATTAGTCATACACTGATGCACATATTGTAATACTTGCATTAGGTATAAAAAGAATCATAAGTTCATCATCAATAAGTCAATAATAGCTATTAAGCCTCTGTTTAAATCTTATTTTAATGAGATTTTCTTGCCTTATCACATTTTGCTACAGAAACACAAATATTTAAAAATTGAAAAGGTACACCAGATTTGTCAGTATTGAATAAGGGCCTTTGGAAATGAAGAGAGATGCTACACGTACACGGGAGTACAGGCCCCCTGACACTCCCGTGTACATTTAGCATTTTTTGGAAATGAAATGTATCATTTTACCCTTGCCTGGCAAAAGAATTCACATGTGAAAAATAAATGGCAAAGGCAAAAATGGAAATCAAGATTTTTTTTTGTGGATTTCCCGTACTGAAGTCAATAGGGGGCCAGTTGGAGGTCATCGATTTGCACTAAATTCAAACATAGTGGTCCCACAAGTGGAGAAAATAAGAACGCACAATGTGAAATTAATGAAGGCCGAACGAACGCTGAGTTATCAGCCAATCATTTGTACCAAGTATCTGATAGGCCTCATTATGTTTAATTGTTTTTGTTATTTCAATAATCTAAGTGAGAGTGGGGAAGGGGTGGAATAGGGAATTTGGATTTTGTAGACTGCTTACATATGGAGGGAGGTTAGTCTGTTTGATTCATTCAGAATATTAGAGAATGAGTTCGGGCGAGACTCGAGCCTCTCCAATGTTCACCAAAACTTTGTAATTTCCTTCTCAATTTCCATGGCGCTTCCATTCTGTTTTTCATCAATATAATCACAAATATACAACACAAATCAAGTTTCTATCAGTATCATATAGCCTTATGACCCATCCCCTTATACAGCCTCCACATTCCACCATATAGCAAATTCAATTATTCGACAGATTCCTTCTCCACTCGAGAAGGTGTGGATACACCTGCATGGATTACATGTGGGTTACGAGACTGGCCAAGAATTAACAGTGGTGAAAACATTGAGGGATGTATGTAGACTTTGGTACAAAATATTTTAAGAAAGTGGTTGAGTCTTTTGTCATTGTTGTACTTTTAACTTTGTGTTGCTCTTAGCTTTGAATTACACTGGGGCAAGACAAGCATTTGTACGCGTCTTTAAAATAGACTCTTGCATCAAGGACACCAAAGGACTCAAACAACATAGGGAAAACATCCTTATTCACCAACTTAATGCAAGTAGAAAAAGAGTAATGCAGGGAGCTTACGCGTAACTTGCATCGTACATGGATTTATTGAATGTGTTTTGGAATTTCGCCTTTCTTCAAGAGGGAGAGAGAATATTCAGCAGCATCAATAAGATCTTCTATGTTGTGAAGGGAACGCTCCTCTGAACCCAGCAAGAAAATGGCTCGAGCCTCTGCTTTCTTGGCTAGTCTGGCTGCCAAGTTCAGTGGTATATCAGGTGAATTCAGACTCCTCAATATTTGACGATACAGTGAGAGAACCCTGCCTCTGTTTCTTGCCAAATCCTCCGCTGTTGCCCATACCATACCTTTTGCCATTTCTAAATTACCCTGCAAAGTTAGGAGTATTGGTCAAACAATTATCTTCTTATACCCGCTTCACATTTATTGTTATTCGTAAAGTAAAAGTTGAGTATTGGTCCAAGTGGGGATTGCATTTCACTTCTACATGTCCATGGGAGCTGTTCAATTACAAAATTCGCGTTCGTAGAATACAGAATAAGGACACACAAAAGAATTAATCCCACTTAAATAGCTCTCTCCGAATTCACAATATCAATAGTAAATAAATGAATTAAAGCGGAAGTGGGCAGTAGAGCAGAGTTCTATTTAAGCATTTCCATTTAAGAATTTTAGCAAACAGTTTGTCTGCACTGATTCTTGATTCCTAATACTCAGTATATCAGAGCGCTTCAAAATGCAGAATATTTGAAGAATTCATGGTAGTTTTCTAGAATTAGTTTTCCAATTCAACAAAACGTCAAAACCCTGTATGATTACAATATGGATGAAATACATATACAAGTATTTGTGCATATAATGTTTGAACAAATAAAACTGTGTATACATCCCCAAAAAAAAAAAAAAACTGAGTTTTGAAGAGGAGAAATTTCACCTGTTTTGCTAATCCGAAGATTACTTTATACAGAGAATGCTTCTCAAATAGACCCTTTTTTTTTTAAACAGTTTAAGGTTGTTTTCAGATCAGAAATGAAATAAAAATCCTTTTCAAAATTTGTCCAGATCATATATTGGGAAATCAGCACAAATGGTCCCTAACCTATTGGCCTTCTCGATTTTGGTCCCTATTCTTCTAATTAAGGTACTCACATCCTGAACTTATTGATTCTGCGGGCAGCAGTCCCTATGAATGGTTTCCTCCATTTTATCCATAAAGTGTGCGCGACTTTCGTATGACCAAAACTAAGGAGGGTAAAAATATCCAATGATTGTGCCTCCTCATATCACTGAACTCAAAACGGAAAGAAAAAAAATAAAAATAAGGATAATTATATTCAGACCATAATTTTTATTTCTTACATCATATTTTAATTATATTTAAAGTTCATTATATTTGTTCATTATAGAACTTATGTCCATTACGATTTTTGAAGTCATTCTTATTCTCAAATTTTTCATTAGTTAACATATTTTGTATTTAATTATTATGTTCAAAAGTCCGTAGAAATGACATAAAATAACTTATTTTCACATCACATTTTTAAAAAATAAATAAATAAAAAGGGCGAAATAAATTTTCTTTCATTTCAAAGCATGACAATAAAATATTTTGATATAAATCATTATCAATGACAAAACGTTCTAATGAATGGAAGGTTGAAGAATTAGACAAAAAAAGTTAAGAAAATAATTGCTACAATAAGCAAAGTTTAAAAATTTTAACTGCAATTAAAATATGATGTATCAAATAATATTGTAGTGGCATTATAACCACCCTGAAAAATAAAGGAAAAAAAAAATACCCTCCACACATTGGCCCCCAGAAAAAAAAAATTGTATAGTTTGAGGTAGTTTTCCAAAATGGATTTTGTAAAAAATGATTTTTTTTTTTTTTATGATTGTATGGTTAAAAGGTAAGGCAAAAATTTTCGATTTACGTACAAAATTATTCTATTGTAAAAATGTGTGGTTGAAANTATTGTTAAAAAATAGAAAAAGTGTTGCGTATCATGCAAAATTATTTTATTGGAAGAATATATATTATTGAAAATAAATTTGAAAAAAAATAAATTGTATAAAAAAAATTTCTCATTTGTCAATCAACGAGAGAACTTTGCTTATTTCTTTTTTTGAGGATCGACGAATCAAATGATTTTTCTATTCCAATTTTTCCCTCTTCTTCTCTCTCTAAATCAAGCTTTTCCTTGCCATAATGGTTCATGTGTATCCATGATACAAGTGAAATCATAGATGTAGAAATATAAGAAGACGGACCCTCTCTCCATCGAAAGATATGAGAATCTCTATGAAATAATAATGGCTTGTGTAAACACAAGATAAAAGTCTAACATAGCACACCACTACTAATTTGGCAGCTAAACATCTACATTGAATCATTACAAAGCTAGACCCAAACTCTTCTCTCTATTTTATTTATTTATTTATTATTTTTTAAACTCATGTATTCAAATTTTGCCCAACTAATTTTAAAGAGTGATGACCCTCTCCCCTGGTTTGCCACCTGAATAAATCAGATGCGATCACAACTTATACGTACTTGGGCCAGACATTTGCGAAACAGTTATCCTCTTTATAGACCCCATTTACGATGTGCGGACGGAACCACTGAAGGAGCGACAAAGCACACCATAACTTTTGCATCCACAGTACATCTGTCTTTCAACATAAATGTTACCTTCTAACTACTGCAGAAATTCGAACCTCCGATACTCCTTTTAGTACAAAGCTCTTTGCAAGATAAATATTGTTCAACACAATTTCTTAACAAAAACGCAAACATGTCATCGCACAAAGTTCATTTGTCTAGCCCAAATAAGAATAACCGCACCATTTCACAAAATCTTTTGGCCACGGGGCTAAAGGTAAGTTTAAGGAGAAGGAAGAGATGTTGTGGAGGGTTTGTTTCACTGTTGGGCCAATATATGGGTATTGTGATTTGTGGTAGTGGGTTTAGTTAAATGGGCTAGAGTTCGTGGGTTAATATTAGGTTTAAATGGGCCTTTTTCAGCGTGGTTATGGGTATTATATATCTGGGTTTTTAAATGTTGAATGGGCTACTGGGCTTCTTTAAGTTGGATTAAATAAAGGGAAAAAATCATGGGAAAAATTCATAAATCCTACACTAAGTATACACTATTTCAAAAATAA
>CAIGRN010084851.1:0-10782 GCA_903798345.1 Fraxinus anomala | reverse complement strand
AGAATTTCCTCCATGTTCATAGACTTGAAAGCTCGACTATGATGAGAATGGAGATCGGTAAAATAATGTAATAGGGTACTAGGAAGATCGTGATTGGGCTATGATGTAGATACCATCATCAAATTTGATAATGACTGATAAGTGTATTTTATACACTTATTCGGGATCTAAAATATTGATATTTTGAAATTCTTTTAATGGAAGTATAGCTTAATTTATTATATAATGTGTTATTAGATGAAACTCGATGAATGGAAGACAAATTGAAAGAAAGAAGCGAAAAATGGCAAGATCCAAAGTTTGGAAGTGCAAATACTCGAAAGTTGTGTTGGATCTCACGATAAAGATTTGAGAATTTTAGGAGTCAATTGGATGCAGGAGTAAAATATGACTAAAATATTTTCACAAATCAATTTCCAATCCCACAAGGATGCTACATATTTTGAGCCAAAGATTGAGACCCATTGTTGGCCCAGTAAATGTTCGAATTGGAAAATATCTATTTGTAGCCCTTTAAGTTATCTTCACATTTCCAGTTGAATCGCAGTTGAATCGCCTCAATTGGTTATCGAGAGAAAATATTATGATAAAAATACTAAAAGAGGTGCAGTGCTAAAATTTTCCCGAGAGGTGGAGCCACAAAGATGATGCCACTCCCATGGCACCAAGGCATCGTCTAGGTATATTTAAGGCGTGTTTTTGGCCCGTTTTGAAATCCATAAAAACCGTACAATGGAGATAAACGTGGGAAAGAGTATAAATACAAGTTTTTGATACTTTTGAAGGAGTTCCACACAATTTGGGAAAGAGAAAAACACATAATCTTCAAGATCAAAAAACAAAAATTAGAGTTTGAAGACTTTTGAGGTTGAAGAAGATTCTTGGTGCAAGATCCAATTCTTTCTATAATCAAGTTTTCAAAACCCAGTTATGAACTCCATACTTTTTGTTTTTCTTTTATTACTATGAGTAGCTAAATTCATAGCTAAGTCGAATAATGTAATCTATGTGTGACCCTTTATTTCTTTTATTCAGGATTCTAGTTCTTTAAATGCATGTGTTGATTTTATTCATAATTTTTTGAATTTTTTGGCTAATTATTCAATGATTTTTGAATATATTACGAATCAAGATGTGAGTTTTAGATCTAGACCACATTGTAAAATTTGGTAATTTAGTATAACGTGTATAGATACTTATACTAATTATTAGGTCATTAAATAAATTCTTAGAACTAATATTTCGTTTAATTAAGATTAATTCACATAGAAATATTAGTTAAATAGACTGAATGAGAAATCGAAAGGAGTAAATTGAATTATTTAGAAGGATTCGATCGAAAACAACAATAGTAATGAATCTTACTTGGCGAATTAAAGGGGATCCATTATAAAAATTGTAACTCCTAGCATCTGCATTCATAATTTTAAAACTCAAATTCGATAAATTGTGTACATTAGATAATTTAGTTTAGTTAGAATAATTTAGACACGAATCACAAATCTTATTATTTGATTTCGACCAAATTAATGTTGGAATAATTTAACTAATTGTTAGATAGTAGTCCTCGTAGGAATGATATCTGAACTCATTGGTCCACTATATTACTTGTTACAATCCGTAAACTTGCAGGATATAAAAACCGACAACAAGTTTTTGGCGCCGTTGCCCAAATTATTTTTATTTAATATTGATTTTAATTATTTCTTGCTTTTGTTTGATTCTTTTTTTTTTCTTTTTTCAATTGATCTACTTGCTTTTCTTTGATCCATTGATAGGGAATAAAAAGAAGCAAGAGATATAAATTCACAATGATTGATCCTAACTCAAATGACATGCTATTTGGAGAATTCCACTTCACACAAGAACTTAAAAAGTTGGGATGCGATCAACTTATTGTATCAAATCTTGATGGCTTTTCGAAAGGACTAAATATCAAATCTATTGTTTACGAAGAGATTAAACCAACTTTTGAATAATGTAGGGGCATTTCATCTTACAAAAAATTGCTTGTTATTGGTGACTCTAGAAAAAGTAAGGAAAGCTATATTTGATGATCCATGTGAATAAGATGATGACGATGAAATAGTTACGTAAGACATCATCATGCAAAAATATAAATGGATTGAAGATCAAGTAATTTCAGATGAGTCAAATAATATGAAAATGGAGGATCTCTTCATTTTTCAATCCAAGAAGCCAACTAAAGAAGAAGAAGATGTAAAAATGAATAGATTAATCATGAATGAGCAAAATGAATTAGTGGCATTCAAAGAATATGAGAACTTCATTGATTTTGTGATTAAAGTCGATGAGGAAATTAGAGTATTCTTGGTTGAGTTCGAATTGGGCAATTTAGGCAAATCATACCATATTCAAAAGGGAAAAGTACGATTTTGAAGGATGTGTGAAATATGGCACAAAGTCAAATTAAGCAAGTTAAACAGGATCTCCAAAGCCATATTTAAAATGCTATGAAGCACTTGTGCAAAAGTCTAGCTAAAGACTTTAAATTAGGTGTTTATTGAGAGGCAGTCCAATCATACCCTTTTATTTATTATAGATCTATATTTACGTTACATATAATCTATTAAGGTGCATTAGTTTCAGACATGTTTCTATTTCAATAAGATTGAGTTTTTAGTTTTATTATTTTTATGTGATTGTATGTTTCTATTTCTTTATTATATATTAAAAAATTTAAAATTCTTAAATATTTTTTTTTTAAAAAAGAAAAGATTTTTGTGTTTATTGTGTAAAAGTGTGTTAGGTTGCCTTCCCGACAAATATATTTGAAATTATGTATTAATTTATGAACCGTGAATATGTTACATACTTAGATTAATTGATTCTTATCCATGTAAAACTTGATACTATTTGCGCACATGAATTCAGTTTAACATTATAAAGTTATGTGTTGATTCATATGCTTAATAGGTTGAAATAGTAGAACTTAGATGCTAAACCCAAAAATTACTATAATTTATATCTTTTGACCAAATTTAGATTAGTTTGTGGGTGAATTTATTGTTGTAAGGAGATATGGATGGGGATTCTATGTGTAGATTCTTGTTTGAATTGTCTAATGTCAGTATGACGAAAATTAGGTAAAAATCTTAAGTTAGAGGTTCATTTTTGAGAATGAGTGTTTAATGAAGGGCATTGCACTAATCATGGCAAAAAAGGAAATAAAAAAGAAAAAAAGATAGAGCAAAAAAGCTATTTCATTGTGAAATGTCTCCTAACAGTCTTTACGACTTGAGTGATTAAGCTTACAAGGGTATCTAAAAATTAGGTGCCTTATGTTCAACTGACTTGGGAGTAATCGACCTAAAATTCCCTACAAGGGTCATTTAGAAAGGTTAATGAAGAGAAATCTGCACATAAATTTTTTTTAAAAAAATTATGTATTATCATACTATATGCATTGATTAAGTCTCAAACACTTATTTGAGAAAGTTAGATATTTGAAAAGAGATTATTAGCCTAGTTGAGTCTTGGAGGTTGAAGTAATCAAAATTTAGAGAATCCTTATTTGTTAAAGTATCGAGAGTGATGAAAGTAAAAATTTGACTATCGAGTCGAAACAACTCGTGAATTTATAGTGTTTGACTTAATTTTTCACACACATCAGTTTTGCATTGAAAAAGTATATATTGATTTTGGTAATGCGACGTTGAAGTTGTTTATAGATTTAATACAACGATTTCAATCCCGAGACAAAATGGCAGGTTAACCAACCAAAACCTTTTGCATATTTGTGTGTTTGTTAAGTTAGGTTATAGTTTTATTTGAGGACAATCAAATGTTTAAGTTTGTGGGTGTTTGATAAGTGCATTTTATACACTTATTTGGGTTATAAAATATTGACATTTTTGTAATCTTTTTAATGGAAGTATAGCCTAATTTATTAAATAATATGTTATTAGGTGAAATTCGATAAATGGAAGTGAAATTGAAAGAAAGAAGCAAAAAATGGCAAGATCCAAAGTTTGGAGCTAAAGTGAAAATACTCAAAAGTTGTGTCAAATCTCATGATGAAGATTCGAGAATATTAGGAGTCAATTAGATGCAATCAGAAGTCAAAAGGTGAGAAGTACAAATCAATTTGCACAAGAATGTTCCATAGTTTCAGCCTAAAATTGAGACCCATTTTTGGCCTAGTAAATGTTCGAATTGGAAAAGAAATTTGTTTAGTAAAATTGTAGTCATTTGAGTTATCTTTACAACCCAACTTGAATCACCACAATCGGATATCGGGAGAAGCATTTATGATAAAAATACTAATATTTGAAGACTTTTGATGTTGAAGAAGATTCTTGGTGCAAGATCTAATTCTTTCCATGATTAAGATTTCAAAATCCAGTTATGAGCTCTATACTTTTTATTTTTCTTTCATTATTACGAGTACCTAAATTCATAGATAGGACGAACAATGTAATTTATGTGTGATCCTTTATTTTTCTTATTCAAGATTCTAGGTCTTTAAATACATGTGTTGATTTTATTCATGAATTTAATTTTTTGAATTCTTTGGTTAATTATTCAATGATTTTGTGAATCTATTATAGATCGAGATGTGAGTTTTAGATATAAACCACATAGTAAAATTCGATAATTTAGTATAACGTGTATAGATACTTATACTAATTATTGGGTGATTAGATGAATTTTTTTTTGTACTAATATTTCATTTAACTAAGATTAATTTACATAGATATATGTATAAATTAGTTAAATAGATCTAATGAGAACTCGAGAGTGGTAAAGTGAATACTTTAAAGAATTCGATCGAACACTATAATATTAATGAATCTTACTTGGCGAATTAAAGAGGATCCATATGTAAAATTGTAAGTCCTAGCATATACATGCATGCTTTTAAAAACTAAATTTGATAAATTTTGTACAAGATAATTTAGTTTAGGTATAATAATTTTGACACCAATCAAAATTCTTATTATTTGATTTTGATCAAATTGAAGTTGGAATAATTTAACCAATTGTTAGATAGTATTCCTCGTGGGAATGATATCCGGACTCGTTGATCCAATATATTTTTTTTATGATCCGTTAACTTGCTGGATATAAAAATTGACAAAAATGCATCTTATTTGAAATTTGATAATCTGTCTAAACAAAAATTACGTGGATCCCATACTTTGGTGGACAACAGATGGGTGCTTATTATTATTGCACTATCAATGATGAAAATCAACCAAATTCTTTTTAAATAATAATATACATCATCAAAACATGATTTGTTTGATATTTTTGAATACCTCAATATACAAAAGTTAATTTAAAAGAACGTGGCTCCCGTGCATTGGGTAAACAATAAATTCGTGTTCATTATAGTTGTAGATTCGAAGACACAAAATATGTTGAGATTTAGATGAGGTTATTTATGTAATTGTGTAGCTATTACTTCATGACTTAGGTGTGATTAGCTTGCTGAACTTTGTGTATAAATAGATATTCATCGATGTAATTGTTCATTCTTTGAATTTTTAGTTCCAACAGAAATTCCCACCAATTCCTTTCTTCTTCCTTTCTTTTCTCTGCAACTCTTCATGGTATCAGAGAAATAATTCGAGCTTCCGTACAATGGCAGATGACTCAAATGTTGCAGTCGATCAACAAACTCAGTGTGATCACACGAATTCATCTGGCGATTCTTCTGTTGGAGATATGATGACTGGAGATATTAACTCTTTCAGCCGATTGATTTTTGATCCTGCAAGCCCTTACTATCTTCACTATGGAGATAACACTGGTATGCAGATCATTTCGATTGTTCTCACTGAAGACAATTATTCGACGTGGAGTTGAGCTGTGGTTATGGCATTGAGTGTCAAAAACGAAGAAGGTTTCATTGATGGAACCATAAGTAAACCGAACAAGGAAGATCCCTTGTTCAGTGCGTGGGGAAGATGTAACCATGTAGTTTCATCATGGATCATCAATTCTATCCCTAAAGAGCTCTATCCTTGTGTAATGCACAAGGATTCTGCGAGGAAAGTGTGGATCGAGCTTGGAGACAAGTATAGCCAAGGAAATGGCACATAGATCTATGAATTGAAGAAACAAATTGCTTCAATTTCGCAGGAGAATGGTTCTGTCAGCTCCTATTTTAATAGGTTCAAAGGACTTTGGGAAGAATTGGATAATTGTAGACCAGACATTAACAACAATTGTTACAAGCAGGAGGATCAAGTTATGCAGTTTTTGATGGGGCTAGATGAACAATTTTAAGCTGTTCGAAGTCAAGTGTTATTGATGGACCAATTACCTTCTTTAAACAAGGTATTTGCACTCATTTTACATGACGAAAAGCAAAAGGATGTTGCTGCCAAAAGGCAACAACACTTCAAGGCAGCTGCCTTTGCTGGTAAGATGATGAATGGATCAAGTGGAAATCAGGGGTATAGTTCATACAATTCGTTTAAGAGGGAAGACAAACCTATGCGCAGTTACTGCGGCATGTCAGGTCATATCAGAGAAAAGTGCTATAAACTCATAGGTTATCCACCAGGTCACAAACTCGCTAAAGGCAGAACACCTATTGCTAGTGCAGTGGCTCAAGTTTCAGGTGAAAGGAGATCTGAGGATGTTAATCCTCAGCCAAATGTGCATTTTACTCCAGATCAGCGTCAACAACTCATAGCTATGCTTGTTC
The DNA here is from genome assembly GCA_903798345.1 of Fraxinus anomala. Classification (NCBI taxonomy): domain Eukaryota; kingdom Viridiplantae; phylum Streptophyta; class Magnoliopsida; order Lamiales; family Oleaceae; genus Fraxinus; species Fraxinus anomala. Next base: position 4,103 of record CAIGRN010084851.1, on the reverse strand, counting down.
CACAATTGCAAGCTCAGTTATCTACTAGCAGTTCGAAATCACAAGACATTCCACTGGCCTCATCTGCTATTCCTAAAAATTCTGGCTTTTCAGGTAATCATTTTTGTCACAGTGATGATACCAATGGAGTCAAGTGAATTATTGACACTGGAGCATCAGAACACATGGTTTGCTCCAGCAAATACTTGACATCTATCATAGCTGAGGCAAATGCTTCTATTAGACTGCCAAATGGAGATGAAGCTGTCGTAACTAGTATTGACACTGTGAAGTTATCTGATGAATTGGTTTTGACTGATGTTCTTGTTGTGACATCATTCACGTTTAATCTGATATCTGCTAGTATTCTGGTGATGAAGCATAATTGTTTTCTGATGTTTGTGTATAATGCTTGCTTTGTGTAGGATCTTTTAACATTGAGAATGATTGGGGTAGGCAAACTTGAGGATGTATTATATTACTTTCAACTACCTGCTCATTACTTGAGGATGTATTATATTACTTTCAACTACCTGCTCATCAACCTATATTCAAGTCCAATAGCAAGCCATTGATCAAATCTCATCAGTTCATTGATCATTCTGCCAAATTTCGAAATTACAAACCTATTATATCATGTTGCAGTCCTGTTTTCAATCTGCATTGTAATAAAGTCATTGCTACTTCTTGTAATTCACAGACTACCAGTAATGTCAAAAGTAATATTGATGTATGGCATTACAGGTTAGGTCATGTTCCTTTTTCAAAATTGTCTGTCTTTCATAAGTGTTTTTCTTATATAATAATCCTTACATTTTTCCATTTGTCCTTTGGTCAAACAAAATAGACTTTCATTTTCTCTTGGTGAAACAAGAGCTTCTAAGGCCTTTGATATTATCCAGTGTGATATTTGGGGACCCTACTCAACTTCCATGGTAAAGGGATATCACTACTTTCTTACTGTAGTTGATGACTATAGTAGAACTTACTTTCACTGCAACATAAAAACATTGAGGTCAGATAATGGAGCTGAGTTCTCTATGACAGATTTCTTTAATTCCAAGGGCATTTCACATCAAGTTAGTTGTGTTGAAACCCCACAACAAAACGGTATTGTAGAAAGAAAGTACCAACATATCCTAAATATTGCTAGAGCCCTCAAATTCCAAGCCAGTCTGCCACATAAATTATGGGGTGATTGTGTTCTAACTGCAACACACCTCATTAACAGAACTCATACTTCTACTCTTGGTGACAAATCCCCTTATGAAATGCTCTATGATGTGGCTCTTTCATATTCTCATCTCAGGGTGTTTGGTTGTTTATGTTATGCTAGGACATTAAAAAGAAACAGAACTAAATTCGATCCTAGAGCTATACCCTGTGTTTTCATTGGCTATCCTAGTGGTATGAAAGCTTACAAATTGTATAATCTTCATACACATACAACCTTTTATTCCAGAGATGTTATCTTTTATGAAAACATCTTTGCATTTCATCATCATTCTCTTCTTCAAACATTATCCAATTTTCCTACATCTTCACTGAGTACTCAAAGTCTATTTTCCCCTCAGACACTTCCTTATCCTGTTATCTCTATTTCTCATCCTACTTCTGTTCCTAATGATGTTCCCACTTCACTTCTATTCTTAACACCTCTATCACATCAGCCCCTACTTCATCTGACGTCCCATCTTCTCCACCTTTAGTACCTATTCGAAAATAAAAAAAGGAACATCAAACCATCTTCTTATCTCTTAGATTATCATTGTAATCAAGCCTCTCAGTCACTTATCTCTACATCAGACTCTATGGGAAAAAGGTTCTGTTTCAGGTAAGCAATATCCAATATCAGATTATCTTGCTTACACTCATCTATCTCCTTCACATAAACGTTATGCTTTAGCTCTCTCCACTGTGAGCCTCAATCCTTTGATGAAGCATCCAAGCATCCTGAGTAGTGTGATGCTATGAATTTAGAGTACAAAGCTTTAGTTTCAAATCAGACTTGGGATGTTGTTAAGCTCCCAGAACAGAAGAGACCTGTAGCATGCAAATGGGTGTATAAGGTTAAGCTTCACTCTGATGGCACTGAGGAGATAAAGAAAGCTCGCCTAGTTGCCAAAGGTTTTACTCAGCAGTCAAGCCTAGACCATGAGGAGACCTTCTCTCCTGTGGCAAAATTGGTGATAGTCAACATCTTGTTGGCTGTTGCAGCTCAATTACAATGACACTTGCACCTGTTAGACATCAGTAATGCATTTCTTCATGGAGAATTGAATGAAGATGTGTTTATGATGTGCCTACAGGTTATGAGCAGCAGGGGGAGAATTGAGAACGATTAGTTTGCAAATTAAACAACTCTATCTATGGACTTAAACAAGCTTCAAGGCAGTTGAACACTAAGTTGACATCATATATTTTGTCACAAGGTTTTAGACAGTCAAAAGCTGATTATTCTTTGTTTAGCAAACTCAATGACTGCTCATTTACCATTTTACTAGTTTATGTAGATGATATTATAATTGGTGGGAATGATTTGACATATATAGATCAGTTTAAAAAGGAGCTGAACATTCAATTCAAACTAAGGGATTTGGGGATTCTCAAGTATTTTCTCGGACTTGAGATTGCTAGGACTGCAAAGGGCATTTCTATATGCCAAAGAAAATACGCCTTGGATGTTTTATCTGATGCAGGGTATTTAGGGGCAAAACCAGTAGCAAATCCCTTACCATATGGTTTGAAATTAAGTAAAGATGAAGGAGATAGTGTATTGGATGTCAGCAAATATAGGAGGTTAGTAGGAAAACTCCTTTACTTAACCATAATAGGCCTAATCTATCCTATGTTGTCCAATTGCTAAGTCAATTCTTGCAATCACCTAAGTAGCCTCACTTGGAGGCAGTTCATCATGTTCTGAGGTATTTGAAGAGTTCACCAGGGCAAAGTTTGTTCTTTGAGAGCAAACCAGACTTGCAACTCAAAGGTTACTGTGAAGCTGATTGGGCTGCTTGCTCAGATACTAGAAGATCAATTACATGATATTGTATCTTCCTTGGGAACTCTATGATATCATGGAAATCTAAGAAGTAGCATACGGTATCAAGGTCTTCTACTGAGGCAGAGTACAGATCAATGGCAGCAGCTGTGTGGGAGTTAAGTTGGCTGAAAAATTTGTTGAATGATTTAGGTGTCAAGCAAGTAAAGGCAGCTTTGTTGTTTTACAATAATGAGTCTGCTATTCACATATCAAGCAATCCCGTATTCCACGAAAGAACAAAACATATTGAGATAGATTGCCATTTGGTTAGAGACAAGGTTCAAGAAGGTGAAATAAAAATGTTATACACATCATCACAAAATCAGGTACCTGATCTATTGACAAAGGCCATAGGTGGAACCAAGTTTAAATCTTTGTTATGCAAGATGGGAGTATACTCCACATTTTGAGGGGGAGTGTTGAGATTATTAGATGAGGTTATTTATGTAATTGTGTAGCTATTACTTCATGACTTAGGCGTGAATAGCTTGCTGAACTTTGTGTATAAATAGATACTCATTGATGTAATTGTTCATTCTTTGAATTTTTAGTTCCAGCAGAAATTCCCGCCAATTCCTTCCTTCTTCCTTTCTTTTCTCTGCAACACTTCAAAAGACAACACTTTTGAAGTAATCATGTAACAAATTGTGTCTTATTTGAAAATTTTGCAGAACATTGATTTTCAACGCATATATAATCCTCGGTAATTTTTTCATCTTGAACTAGGAATGCACAATGCATGCAAGCAGTTGATGGAGCCACACATTTTCTATTGAGAGATAAAAAATTTAAATGCAATTTTTTTAAAAATAACATAACATTAACGAAAATAAGTAAATACACTACGGGAATTGTAGTCTATGTGGTTTCGTACTTTAAAAACATCGTATAATTATTTGATTACAAATATTATCAAATACATCGTTCTCAATATATGCCACCAAACCATTGATGTCCCATCCGATTATACAATCGATTCTTGATGATCTTCATTTCTCTTTGACTATGTAATATAGTCTCAGAATAAAACATCGCATAGGAGAACTATTGACAAGTCTGTAAAAATCAATAAAGCCTACAC
>CAIGRN010084848.1:0-10011 GCA_903798345.1 Fraxinus anomala | reverse complement strand
CGTTATCATTGCCGTGGAGGTAAATTGTGATTATTTCAAGGGATTTTGAAGATTTTAATTAATGACTGATTAGAGAAAGACTGTTGAAATTATACACGTTGGATCCTTTTTTTTTTTTGGTTTTGTTTTGTTTTGTTTTTTTGTTTTTTAGGTACTAGCTGGCCAAGGACATAGCACCTTTGGTATATAGTTTTTAACTATGTGTTCCTCTTGTTATAATCCAATCACAGATCGTCATCTTTCTTTTGCTCAACTTTTCTTAAATATAGCTTTAAACTATAATTGCAGTGTCAAGAAACTGAAATTTTCTTTTCTTTTCATTTCTTTTCTAGTTTTTGCAAGAATTTTATTTTCATTTTCACTTTTGAAGTGAGCCACATACCCCAGAGAAAACATAACAGAATATAAACAGTCCGTTATGGTACAACTCAGTTCAAGCTTTGCACGTGGAAAACTGATTTTATGGGTAAAATTCATAATTGAAACATATTGGACGGGAGCCAAAGTATTTTTTTTTATTGTATCCATCCCCACTAAATGAAGTGTTTTTGCATATTTTAGTTATTAATAGTTTACTTATAAGTCTATTCTTAACCAAATGAATACATTTTTACAATCCAAATTGTTCATTGGACAGGGCGTCTATTTAAGAGATAAACACCTTAGTGTTCTAGAAAGACCACAATGTGCAGAATTACTACTAAAAGAGAAATTCAATTCAGATGTAGTTTTACTCCATTTTCCTTCCATGAAAGAAAATGGCCCGATAATTCTTCATTTTCAAGAGGCTATGCAATTTACGAATTGAAAATAAGAGCTTATAAGCGTGTTTTTCCACATTTATTTAATACATAAGTGAGCTTAAATATTGATTAAAGAAAGAAATTTCTACTCACAATTATACAATTATTGTATGTACTCACAATTATGCAATTATTGTATGTAAAAATCATCAAAGGAAATAGAACTAGACAAAAAGGAGGAGAAATAACCGAAATTGTGAATTTGGGGATCAAAGTGAAGTCATAAAGTTCAAGGACCTTGGTTGCAATTTTCGGAGGGCATGATTGATATGAAAGTAAACATGGGAGGACCAAATTGTAAAATATCATAGTATAGGGACCTAATGTGTAAATTGCAAGGCTTTTGTGCAAAAAGAAAAAGAAAAAAACTGGAAAGGGCAGAGATGTGGCGCCTGGGTGCCATTTTAATAAATATGGGAACTTTTTGTTACTTTCCAAAACTTCAAGGACTTGGATGCAAATTGTTTACTTTTCTTAGGGTTTTAAAGCAAAACGGGCAGCCTCCCGCTGGGGAGATTATTCAGCTACATCTGTTTTTTTTTTTTTTTTTGGGAGCAAAATCAAGAGCACAAAGAATTTGGAAAAATATTTGGGGAATTCGAGAGCAAGCCTACAAAAAGGAGTTTTATTTATAAACTTGTATTCTCTCCTTTATTCTGCCAAACTTGCAAAGTATTGTATAAAATATTCTCTTATTTATGGTAGTAGCTAGACGCAACATTAATTAATTTTAATATTTGTTCTTTGATGTTAAATTACTTAATTTCGTATGTTTTTACTATTATTATTATTGCATTTTATTTTATATGACCAATAAATGATTATGTTTAGTAATTTGTACATTACACGAAAAGATTTTGCATTTTATGCCAAATAGTATAAACCATATGTTTGTATAGGGGATAGAGATATCCTAGATGATCAATTGAGCTATTTTCACAAAGATTTAATACGGTTGTTTGATTTTAATCGACATATAAAAATAGTAGGCTAAACCAATCAATTATAGTTAATTTTGCTCAAAAAAGGTAATTAACTAAAATTGAAAATTGGGTCGAACATCGGAGTAATTTGCTAATTGGCTCGTGGAAAAATTAATTAGGTGACAGTTAAGCAAAACTATGATTCCAACCACGTTTTCCTTCAAAATTTTCAAATTTTAATTTTTTTAGTTCGTAGATTTTAATTTATTTTTTTCCTTATTTTCAAATCATAATTTTAATTTTGTGTTTCTTCTTATTGCTAGAATTAAATTAATTAAAGTTGTGTAATCAAAAGTTAACTTTTCTCGAGTGATCGACAACTCGGACTCAAAAAGTCCACTTTATTACTTGAACGCGCCCTATGTACTTGCGGTTTGTATTTTCTTAGCGAACAATTTTTTGACGCCATTGCCCAGGAATGTTTTTACTTCTATTACCACTTTAGTTAATTTTAATTTTAACAATTTCTTTTTATTTATTTTTAAGTACTTTTATTTTTGTATATTTTGGCTAATCACGTATTGTTAATCTATCTTGTATTGGCATTCGCTCCTTATACTTTTAAGCTATATTTGTAGTATTCTCATCTTTGTAAAGTAACGAAGTTTTTACAATGTCTAATCTCTACAATGACTATGGATATATGTTTGGAGGTCCAAAATGTGAAATTTGTCAACCGATGCATTGTATAGGGAAATGCTTGTATAGGTAATTGTTGCTTCCTTTCATAAATAAAGCATTGCTTTAAGAATGGGCAAAGGTTTTGATAGGCAACAAAAGGATACAATTTTAAAATTTTCCTTGGTGGTTTTGGAGTTGTATAGTAGATTGAGTGTTGTAAACATTTTATTGAAAGTTCTTGTAATATTTGTTGAGAAACTACTATTCTTGGTTTGAAGAATCGTAAAATGGTGGTATCGAACTCATTTGTTGACTGTTCTTGAGAGATCAAACCTTGTTTCCTCAAATATACAGGTTCTTGCAGATCTAAAGGTCAAAGCCCTATATCAATAAGAAATTGTTGAAGTTTGTTTGTAAATCATCGTTATCTAAGGAGATTGGTACTTTTGGCTAACTTTGTGTTGATTTTGGTGGTCAAATTGTAGACCACCACTTTGGTTCGAGTTGTCTAACCCTAAATCATTCTAATATTGAAGCATGCATTATGTTCTTGACTATTTTGTGGCATATCTAGAATTGAAACCCAGAATTTGCTCTTACGTTGACAGGTAATGTGCGATGATAATTTTTCGTTGGTAAGATTATAATATCCTAGATCTTGGGTGGTAATACTCAATGGTTATGATAGGGTCATTTAGTGGTTAGAAGTTACATATATCCTTTCTGATGATTCGAAATTCAAAGGACACATTGTGTCACGGTTTTGCTTAAAATGTTTCATGCAAAAAAATTTGATGAATGTTTATTTTTAAAATCTTACTTTTGTTGAAATAAAGAAACATAGGATTTTGTTGAAATTGAGACATGGACACATTTCATACATTTTCAAAGATTTCTTGTAATACAAGGACTGTTTCACATGAACGGATGAAATCAAAATTCAGCTTTTATAAACGATATCTTGTAAAAAATAAGGGTAATTAGCACAAAACGTCCTCATTGCAAAAAATTTCCATATCGTTTCAAATTTTACATTTACACCCTCATTTCAACATTTTCTTGCGGAATTCGTCCTTTTCATCTCATTCTTTCAAAATCCTTACGTCAAATATAGGTAATTTGTGCAAAACATCTAATCATTTGCTTTCATTGAGCAAAACGTCTCTATTGTAAGAACATTCTTGTTCCAAACATGGACTAAGATCCAAAAACATTTCTATGTGAATCCATTCTAGAAAATTGATTTTTATTTTTATTTTTAAATGTGATTGAAAATAAATGTATTAGAAAAGTGATAAACACTCTCCAACAAGGGCTAATTCTCTAACTTAAACTCCGCTTCTTACATAAGATCGCATGCCTAGCCTACTCGTATATGCATTTTTTTCTCTGCTCCATTTCTTCCCTCCCTTGTGATTGTGAGTAACTTCGGTTTCTCCACTATTAATCATTCTACTCTAATTTCCTTCTTTTGCTATGAATTTTATTGAAATAGATTTTGAGAATTCAAAATTCACCGTTGCTAGGTAGTTCTTTATGTGTTATTTTTTAGTTTTTTTAAATTAAGGTTTAATTAGTTATATTTTATTCAAAAGTACTAATGTACAATTCCTTCTAACTAGGGTAGTGTTTGAAACACTCCATCTAGTGGAATTGAACAAATTAAAAATATTATTATTATTTAAATGTTACCTTTGTTTGATTTGGTTGTCTAAATAACCCTTCAGTTTGTTCTTGTTTGTTATTGTTGGGCTATGATGTTAACTGGTCTCATGGGCTATGATGATAATGGGTTGTTTGGTCCAACAGTCTACTTCAGAAATTGTCCAATAGCTTGGCTGACCAAAAACTTGAATCCATAACTAAAAACGCGTCTTGAGAAATGCACCTTTAGAGGAACTCAATGTTTTTCCATCAAGTTTTGTAAGAATCCCTTGAATGTTGGATTATGATCTAGATCAATGGTTGGAGGTAAGGGTATAAATAGTACTCCAACCCCATTAGGTCACAATCTGATTGTTGCCTTTTAGTGTTTTCTTCCATAGTTTCTTTGTTCTCTCGTCGTGTTCTTCCAAACTCGTTGGAAATTGATTCTTCTAGTTTTCAACAGTCACTTTTACAAGACCCAATTATGCTACAGTATGCGTAGAAATTGATCTTTCAGTTATGACTTTCATTTTCTAAATTTCCGATGCTTAGGGTTGGAGCCCTTGAAAGTTCTTACATTCTTCTAAAGTACTTACCTTGTTCTAAAAGAAGCACCTAGAAGGTGAAGTTTGGTCTGACCACATAGTCGTGCTTTATGCTCTTTCGAAAAAAGGCTTAGCTTAGGTCCGCTTAGGTTCATAATACCTTTATGCATGTCATTTCAGAGAATAAAGGTATGCTCTTAAGTCAACAAGGAAAAACAAAACGTTAATTCAATTTAAATAAATTGATTAACCGTAATTATATTAACACTATAATTTTTTAATTGCACTATATTTTAATTGAAAAGAAAGTCTTCAATCTCTGCTCATTTTTGTTAAGTGTGTTGCATCTTCAGTTTATTCTCAATCTACTAAATACGGAAAGTGCACTCCCATATTATATGAAATCAATAAAGCAATAATATTTGTGTTTCCTACACTTAGTTCTTCATGACTTGTCAACTTTATGTCTTACATCCGTCGCATGTTGAACAATACGATCTCATTTATTTTCTCACTTAGGCAAGACTTTTCTTTAACAGATTTTTGTGATCAAATGAGATAACTGATTCGGCTGTATACGAGTACTCATCTCAGATTCGAATTTCTCTCAAGAGAAAAATATTAAATGAACTCATGCGCCCATTGACCACGACGACGTATTCCAAACATGAATGTATGTTCACTATTTGGATTCGTGTCCAACTTCTTGAGTGATTTGACCATATTTAAACTTCCAACGTTCCTAGTCATCTCATATTTTGAGAAGAAATGCATTCTTGCATTCATATTTAATTATTCCCTTCTTATTTTCCTTCGGCTTTAGGTTATTTAATAACAAAACATCTCTCATCTAATTTATCGTATTTAACTAAGAACACAAAATCTTATCTATAACGTTAGAGATTGTTTGGTATCCTTTAAATCCATGTTAACATGCAAAATCTGATGTGATCCAAGGTAGCAATGCAACAAACACAAGCCCGGGAAAAGATCCATTGATTATCGAAGGAGGTCCACTAACTAGGTCGCTAGCGAAGCAGGTCAAAGAAGCAATGTGGCTACTTGCTCAAGGCATGGTAGATGAAACGTTGACCGCGACAAGCAAAGGGACAAGATTCATGTTTGGAATGGACGGAGAAACCAAATGGATCATCATGATTCAAGCAAACAGACGATGAGGTAGTGGAGTTCAACTATCCGACCGCATAGAGTGTAACTATGGCAGCGAGATTTTTGCACTTTTGGAAAGAATCATGTTTTGTTTCAAACTCTATATTTTGATATCTTTTGTCATCTTTAGGATATATTTCCGTGGTAAGCTAGGGTTTTAGGAATTGGTATAAATAGTTTCATTATTTTACATTGAAAATAATATATACATTATTAATTGAGAGGCAATTTGCTTTTAAAGCCATTGTTCTTCGTTGGACAAACTTGTGAACTTATCAAGATTATTTCTTGCGGTGTTCAAATCAACTGGGTGAGATTCTCGAATATTGCAATCAGAAGGGTCGACAAGTCATTTGTGAATTGCTGGTTGTTTGAGTTCGTGTTTTCGAATTAAATCAAAAACTTTGATTTATCTTTGGCTTTCTTGGGTTCGGGTTTCAATCGAATTGTGGGTTTCGTAACTACATAGCTACGTAGGTTCATATCAGTTGGTACCACAGTTTAGGCTCCAACAAATAAAGGTTATACCCCTTTTCTTTTTTGTTGGGTCTTGTGTTTCCTTTTTCTATCATTCTTCGTGTTCTTCATATTTAAAATCTTTGATCGGTAAAAGTTCTACAAAAATTTCAAAAGTTATTTTTGGGCTCATTTAGCGTCCAAATCAACTTTCGTTTCTTTTGCCGGTGTCGTAGTTGAGTTTCGGGTAAAAAAAGTCCGAAATTTCAAAAAAAATGTATTTATTGTTATTTATCTCGAAACTACTGGCGATTGCAAATTCTTATGGTGTCAGATTCAAGAACCACTTTCTTGAATCAAATTAGCTTTCCATTCCAATTATCCAATTCTTTCTGGGTCTTTAAATTGCAAATCTCACTCAAATCCTGGTTTGAATTCTACGAGAATAACTCTTGGTTGAGTTCAATTTGTCCTTTGATGCATTTGGGCGAAAGCACTAAGTGGAAGAATGCAGAGTGATGAGACTAATAGAGGGTAAAAGCTAAAATTTGAGTGATACACGAGAGAAAATATGTGAGGTTTAGAATTAGAATGTCTGATAAGGACGGATCAACATCAAGCAGAAACAACAATCAAACCAATATGTCGGATGAGGTGATACGGTAGTTTGAGCGGTTATTTGAAGATGTACGGGATAGAATGGATAGGCAGGAGGCGTGGATGGAAAGGCAAGACATGGTACTTGCCAATTTACATAGGGGAGTACTTAATGCCGGGAGCCATGTTAGGAGAGAGCCTAAGCCTGAACAAAGAGGTAGGAACTTCTTGGAGATGTGGTAGATAAGAGTATGGACAACATAAAAATGTCAATTCCGTCATTCAAGGGTAGGAGTGATCCAGAGGCTCACCTAGAGTGCGAGAAAAAGGTAGAATTAATTTTTGACGGCCACAATTATTCGAAGGAGAAGTAGGTAAAGATAGCAGTCATTGAATTCACCGATTATGCAATCACATGGTGGGATCAAGTGGTGATAAGTGCGTTTTTACACACTTATTTTACTGTCAAAATATGGAATATTGTTGATTAATATATTGGAATATAGTTTAATTCTATGAAATTTACGTTTTGCAGGACAACGTGATGAATGTAGCGGAAATAAGGAGAAACAAGTGAAAAAATGACCAAATTGAAGGAAATGAAAGTTTAGGGAACAAATTGCAAATATTCAAAAGATGACTCGGAAGGCAAAACGAAGATATGAAGATGACGAGGTCAAATTGGACTAAGGAATTAAGCACGAAAAGAAGAAAAAGTGGGGAAAGAATTTACAAAACGTGGAACAGAGTAATAAGCTATGCGGTCACGTAGCCTATTTCCTATGCGGTCGCATAGGGCTCTCCAAAGAATCCAACATCCAATTTTGCACTTCTATGCGATCGCAACTCTCACTATTATGCGGTCGCATAGTAATAAAGTTTGATCATTTTCCTAATTTACGTCAAACTCTTATGGAAACCAACTTCTTTCACAACTTTACCAGAACGAAGGTAGATGCCTCCATACTTATTTTTCTCTGGTTTTTGCTCAAGAATCTCGATGAAGAACTAAAAACATTGGTGAAGCTAGGAAGGAATTCAATCGGAATTAGTGATTTCTCATTTTTTATCAATGTAAATTGATTTTTCATTGTCAAACAATTCTTTTTCATGAATATTTTGGAATTGGCATAACCTTTACTATATTTTTCATGGATTCAGTCATGTTTTTTCCATCGAAAAATTAAACTATTTGCTGAGTTTCAATTTCAATTTCACTTTATTGGTGGATTGATTACCACCTTATGCTTGATGTATAGGGTCAATTCTCGATCTTATTTCAAGAAAAAGAGTGCGAATGTATTATAGAAAATATACAATTGAATTAAATTGATTTGTAACATCATATCTTTTGATTAGAGAGTTGAGATGAAGGCCTCTAATTGAGTTATAAAATTGAAAAATTGATGAGATTGATCCAATTCAATTGAGGGAATTTCAATGCTTTGGTACCCCAAACATTGATTTTAATTTTATTATTTCAAACATTGAATTCTTAATTTATTCGAATAATAAATTCTACTTCACAAACGAGAGAACATCCATCCTTTTTTATCCTTTGAGCATTTCTTCCATCTCCCTCTGGAATCGATACCCCAAAGCTGTGCTACAACTACCGCGTTATTATTTGGGCTTAATTAAATTTTGGTGCCACTGTCGGGGAGATGGTACAAAATGCCTACGAATCAACTGAAAATGATGATATCGCTCATTTACTACTTTTTAGTTAATTTAATTTTTTTATTTTTTTAATTCTCATATAGTTTAGTTTTCGTGTTTTATGAGCAGGGATCGAGGTGAGCAAGGACGCTCTACCGAATGACCTTTTCCAGTGTTTGATTTACTTTCTAATCCTACCTTTGATACTACATCTATTGCCATGAACACCACACCGTACAACATTATGACTGATAGTGAACAAGGCGATGCACCTTATAGGACTTTACATGATTATCTTCACCCAACATACACGCCCACACCATCATGCAACATGTTTCCGTCTAATATGCCATGTATGGAACTTAAACCGGGAATGATTCAACTTCTTCCCACTTTTCATGGACTTGAAAAATGAAAATCCATAAGTGCATATTAGGGAATTTGAGGAGTTGGTCACAACGTTCCATAATTAACATGGTACAACAGACGCAATCAGGCTTAAAATTTTTCCATTTTTATTTAAAGAATGAGCTAAAAGTTGGCTGTATTTGTTGACACCAGGGTGAAATAACTCAAGCATTCTTTAATAAATATTTTCTCCTCCATAAAACTAGTTTCCTTAAGAAACAAATTTCATCATTCACTCAAAAGGATAGTGAGACTTTATACCAAGCTTGGGAAAGATATAAAGAAATGCAAGCCCTTTGCCCCCACCAAAGTTATGAAAGTTGGAGTATTGTGAGCTATTTCTATGAGGGACTAATACCTAGAGATGATGTGTAATGACGAACTTTTACAAAAAGATCCTGATGAGGTTATAGAATATCTAGATGACCTAGCAGAAAAAACTCATACTTGGACTGGACCTAGCGCGACTGAGAGTACCAATACGTCACGAACCGTAAGAAATCACACTAGCACATGTATCTATCATTGTAAAGAGGAGGATAGCCTTAAAGCCAAAGTAGAAACCCTCACTAGAGAACTAGAAGCCCTACATGCTAATGACTCAAAATCTACACAGAATGTATCCCGTGTTGAGTCTCTAGGACCCTGTTTTGTGTGTAGTGGAGCTGATCTTCTAGCGCAAGAGTGTAGTACTTTTATTGATATGATGGNGTGGAGCTGATCTTCTAGCGCAAGAGTGTAGTACTTTTATTGATATGATGGAGAGTGTATGAGGAACACTGTAATGCCTTAGGCACATACAAAAAGCCCTATACTCCATTTTTGGAAACCTACAATCCTGGGTGGCGGAATTACCCCAATTTCAGCTGAAAATTTGAAAACTAGCAACATGTCCTGCCATCTAGAACTTTTAATACACCCTCATATCAGCCCAAAACTTCTAGGAACTCTTTAGACAAATTAGAAATTTGAGACTATACTCACTCAGGTAGTTGAGGAAAACAAAGAGATCAAAAATCATATGTCTAAGTTGACTAATGCCTTAGCTGTAGGGGAGTGTGGGAAATTTCCAGCTCAAACTCAACCAAATCCTAAAGGGCAACTTATGGCACAAACCCCAGG